>QGOB01000074.1:0-11695 GCA_003313055.1 Termitomyces sp. MG145
TTTTGACATTCCCCCTCCATCGCCGTTATCACCTTTAACGCCTCCGCCTCGTAACCTCGAAGAGGAACTTGCTACCGCTAGGGAACTTCTCGATGTTACCAAACTTCTAGAGAACTTCCCAGGCCATCACATCGACAACTTCCTCGACGCACCGCTACCACCGTTATCCCCAGACCCTTATTCCCCAGTTCAATCCTCTATGCCCTTACTGACACCCGTTAACCCTACCGCCATGGGTGACGCCCGCCTTTCCCGCCATATGCCCCCTCGTAACGACTCTACCACACCTAAATGGGACAAGAGTTGCCCCCGAGAGCTTGCCCAGTATTTCTGCGAGCTCGAATATCTCTTAGCGGACTGCGCCGTTAACGACAATAATCAGAAAAAGGAATACGCTGCCCGGTACGTATCGTATGACACCGCGGAGACCTGGCTTGGCTTGCCAGAGTTTAGCGACCATACCTACGCCAAGTGGAAAGTAGCGGTCTTTTGTTTATATCCTGGCGCTGAGGAATCTGCCCGTTACACTCCTCAGGATCTTGAGCGACTTGTAAACCAGACTTTCTCGACCGGTATCTCTACTCTTGGACACTTCTCGGACTACTATAGGGACTTCCAGTGCCTGGCACGTTGGCTCCTGGCTAAAAGCAAGATCTACCGGAACGAGGAACGCCGTCTGTTCCAGCAAGGCATACCGACTTTGTTATGGTCCAAACTCGTCTGCTGTTTAGAAATCACCCTTCCCGACCATCACCCAATTACGTCGGCAAACGGCTCTATATGGAACGCGTCAACGAATGGCACAGGCTCAACCCCAACCAGATTCTTACTGGCCGGCTCAGCGCTAATGCTAACCCTGACGCAGAACAACTCCAAGGCATGTCCCAGACGTTTATTCACAAAGTCTTGCAACCGGCAACTGCTAGCCCAGGAACGTTATCCAGGGAAGAATGCATCGCTGCCTTAGAATGGGAACTTTACGCTCTATGCCGCCCAGCGGAAGTCTTTGACGGTATTGAGATCCCTCGTGCTAAGGGATATCGACCGGTCCCCCCTAAAGCTGCTAATGACTCTGCCACTACCAGTTCTCCCGCCAGTCCCCCTGTCGCTAACAAATGTCCTGCCTCTGCCTCCGTTATCAGTACCGCTAAAGTCCCAGAGCCGCCAGTCGTTAACCATGTTCCTACGGTCAATCCCCCAGTCCACCCCTATTCCGGTATCTTGTCTCGTTACCAGCCTCCAACTAATCAAAACTTTGGCGCACCTGACAAATGGCCTGACGCTGCTTACCGGAGTACGGCCCCCATCTACAATATCGAACAGTCCAAGCAGGTATTTGACCGGGTTCTCCAGACCAAGCTTACCGTCTCTGTCAGCGAACTCTGTTCCCTCTCTAACAACATCCGGAACCAGCTCAGAAACACCATTACTCCTAAACGGAACGCGCCTCCTAACGTCACTGCCTTCCAAGAGTCCACCGATATCATTGACGACGCTCTGCCCTTCTTTTCCCTAAACAACACCTCCGCTGCCAACCCTCCTCTTACCGACGCCGCTAGAGCCCAAGTCACCTCGATCGACCCAGTGGAAGCGTACATCAAGTCGCTACCGCCTGGTGAGGAGCCGGTTACGTTAACGGTCACTCAGGAATCCCAGTCAATCCAGTCCATCATGCTCTTGGTCGATAACCGCAAGGAAATCGAAAGTATAGCAGATAGCGGCTCCCAGATCATCTCCATGTCTGCTGAAGTCGCTAACTATCTCGGTATCTCCTACGACCCCAGCATCATTCTGAACATGCAGAGCGCTAACAGTACTATGGACAAATCCCTCGGTCTAGCTCGTAACATCCCTTGCACTGTTGGCGGTATCACCCTGTACCTTCAGATCCACGTCCTGCGCTCCCCCGCTTATGATATCCTGCGCGGTCGCCCCTTCAATGTCTTGACCAAGAGTACCGTCAATACACTTAGCGAAACAGAAACCATGATCACGATAACGGACCCCAATACCAGCCTTTGTCACACCATCCCTACGTTTCCCCGCGGTCAGCACAAGCAACAAAGGGTTCAGCCTAAGTATAGCGCTGGACTGCCCCGTTGCTTTCGCCACCACCCCCATGGTTACCGACTCTGAGGAAGACCTAGCGGTCGTCCTCAACTATGACCACCAAAAGCACTCTGTTATAGTGCAATCACATACCCCGCTCAATTCCGAAATATTAGAAAACCCAAAAACAGTTTCTGACAATCTCTCTCTTGCCTATCTATATGCAACCGCTAGCAACCTTACCGAGACCGTTATCCCGCCGCGTTCTTATTTTGTTTCCACTAGTCTCTCCGATCCCTCTATTCTTGGCCAAGCATCTGGAATGCTCGATACCGTCTCTACCCCTGTTTACGTTAACGTCCCCTTCCCAGCCGTTTACGCTGCCGCCAAGCCAAAACGCAAAGGAGTCCAAGTCAAGAAGAAATACAAGCCCGTCGCGTTGAAGACCAAGCCCATCGCTAGCCATGTTAGCAAAGACTTCCGAATCGAACAACACATCCTTGGCGACCCCTTAGCAAACATACCAAAGCTCGATCCTAATCCGCTTCCTTTCTTACTGACTCCCCGCTTTACTGACGACCGCAAAGCGACATTCGTTAAGGAACACAATACCGGCTTTCTTACCCAAGACGAGCTTAACGTACTCGTGGACCTTGTCGCTAAGCAACAAAACACGTTCGCTTGGGAAGATTCCAAATGAGGTAGCCTTCAACCCGACTTCTTTCCCCCCGTCTGCATACCGACCATCCCTCACGTTCCTTGGGTCCAGCACAACCGACCGATACCACCAGGCCTCGAAAAGGAAATCTGCAAAATCATCTGTAGCAAGATTCAAGCAGGCGTTTACGAGCCCTCGAACTCCGCTTACCAGTCGCGCTGGTTTTGTGTCTTGAAGAAAAACGGTAAACTTCATCTAGTCCACAGCCTCAAGCCGTTAAACCAAGTCACGATCTGCCACTCTGGTGTTCCCCCCTTCCCTGACCATGTTGCTGAATCCTTCGCTGGCCGCATTTGTGGCGCTACCCTCGATCTCTATGTTGGCTATGATGAGCGCCTTATTGATCCCGCCTCCCGCGACTTAACGACTTTCCAGACACCATTTGGCGCCCTCCGTTTAGTAACGCTCCCTATGGGATGGACTAACACTGTGCCCATCTTCCACGACGACGTCACCCACATCCTCCAGCCTGAGATCCCCCATAATGCCCTCAGCTTCATTGACAACGTTGGCATTAAAGGCCCAAAGGACTGGAAACTCGTTAACGGCACACCTGCTAAGCATCCCGACAATCCCAACATCCGTTTAGCGCTTTGGGAGTTCTTTGAACTCCTGAACTGTGTCCTTCAGCGCATGAAGTACTGTGGTGGCACTTTCTCCGGTCACAAGCTAGTCCTTTGCGCACCAACCTTTAAAATCCTCGGCCACATTTGCACTCCTACCGGCCGAGTTCCTGACGAGAACCGTTTAGCGCTATTGGACTGCTGGGGCCCTTGCCAGTCATTAACCGAAGTCCGCGCCTTCCTAGGTACCATTGGAGTCCTCTGGATGTTCGTTAAGAACTTTGCCCATCGCGCTCATCACCTAACAAAGCTCACCCATACTGGTGTTCCCTTCAAATTTTGACCTGACCAGCTTAACGCCTGGAAAGACCTCGTCAAAGCCTTACACGATGCTAAACCCCTCATTCCCATCGACTACGAATCCGACAATCCTGTGATCTTAGCGGTCGACACTTCCTACATAGCGGTCAGTTTCTACCTTTGCCAGTGCACTACAGACAATTGCAAGCAACGTCGCTATAACCGCTTTGGTTCCATCACCCTTAATGAACGCGAAGCCCGCTTCAGTCAGCCCAAGCTCAAGCTTTATGGTTTGTACCGAGCCCTGCAGGCGCTACACATGTACCTCCTAGGTGTTAGGAACCTTATCATCGAAGTCGACGCCCGTTACATTAAAGGTATGCTACAGAACCCTGACATTCAGCCTTCAGCTAGTATGAACCGCTGGATCATGGCCATCCTTATGTTCCACTTCGAGCTCGTACACGTTAAAGGAACCTTTCACGGACCCGACGGACTTTCGCGACAACCGTTACAGCCTACCAACCCTCCCCCAGACGATACCAACAACGACATCTTCGAAGATTGGATCGATCGTATGCATGGATTCATGCACCATGTTCAGTTACTGACCGCCCTCACCTGTTCCGCCTCTACCGTCCCTCGTTTACCCCCGCTCGCCCACTACCGTCCGACTCTAACGACATTCGTTAACGATACCGTTCCCCTTGCCGAAGTCTCGATTCCACCCTTTACCGACCCCCTTTCCTACAACAACATCCCTCGCTCACCCAAGGCCTTGGCCGGCGACAAAAGAGTTCAACTCGTCCGGCAGTGGCTTACCGACTTCAAGCAACCACCAGACCTTGACGACAAAGCCCTCGCTACTTTCCTTCGCTACACTAGCGGCTTCTTCCTTGCTAATGGCAAGCTTTGGCGCCGCAATCGTAATGGTGAGCACAAGCTCTTCATAGCAGTTGACTCACGGCTTCGCATCCTGCATGCTATGCACGACGACCTTGGACATCGCGGTCTGTTCACCACAAGAGCCGCCCTGCTGGAATGCTTTTGGTGGCCACAGGTAGTGGCCGATATCGTTTGGTACATTTGCTCGTGCCACATTTGCCAAGTCCACCAGACAACCAAAGTCCTCATACTGCCTACCGTCGCTATCCCCGCCGCCCTATTCAGCAAAATCTACATCGACACCATGTTTATGCCGCCTTCGAACAAGTTCAAGTATATCATCCAAGGACGCTGTTTGCTAATCCACTATCCCGAATTCTGCATGCTCACTCGCGAAAATACTGACGCTATTGCTAAGTGGCTCTTCGAAGACATCATCTGCCGCTGGGGCGCCCTTAACAAAATTGTTACCAATAATGGTCCCCCCATCATTAAAGCTGTCGCTTACCTCGCCAAGAAGTACCACATCAACCACATTCGCATATCCGGTTACAACAAACACGCTAACGGTATCGCCGAACGACCTCACTTTGACGTTTGACAAGCCCTCTTCAAAGCCGTTAACGGAGACCAGTCCAAGTGGAGCTCAGCCGCTTACTCTGTCTTCTGGTCAGAACGTGTTACCGTCTGCCGCCGCATGGGCTGTTCCCCTTACTACGCCGCTACCGGTACTCATCCCCTATTCCCCGCCGACATCATAGAAGCGACCTACCTCCAGCCACCTCCCAATTCCCTGTTAACAACTACCGACCTCATCGCTCGACGTGCCATCGACCTACAACGCAGACAAGCAGATCTCGACCGTTTACATGATACCGTCCTTACCGCCTGCCGGTTAGCGGCTCTCCGTTTTGAACAAGAGCACGCCACTACCATTCGAGACTATGACTTCAAGCAAGGAGACCTAGTATTGATGAGGAATACACGCATTGAAGTCACCCATAACAAGAAGATGCAACCTCAATACTTAGGACCGCTAGTGGTAATCTCACGTAACCGTGGAGGCGCTTACATTCTCTGTGAATTAGATGGATCTGTACTCCACCGGCCGGTAGCCGCCTTTCGCTTAGTCCCCTATTTTGCCTGCGACCACATCCCTCTCCCTACTGACGCCTTTGACATCAATACCGACCGTTTAAGAATACTAGAAGAAACCGACTTAATTGATGACGAAGACCCCCTTAATCCCGACGAATCATTACACAATACCGCCGAAGAAGATTAGATTAGACAATACCGCCGAAGAAGATTAGAAAACACCACTTCCACTATACACCCCACTCACCGTCCAAATCCCAAAAACCTTAACGGCTCTCAATAAGCCTTTATTTCTATTGTCTCACCTTTACTTACCCAGTTTCTATTCATCATAGACTTTCTTCCTACATACGCTTGCTGACACATACGCCAACCGTTAAGCCCTGTATTTACTCTTTTCAACTTGTCACCACCATTCCCCATTTGCCTTTTGTTAAGACGCAGTCGTTAAGCAACGTTGCGCAAGTGCCATGATGATCTACTGAGCGTTTATCTTTTTCTTTCTTTCTTTTTTTTAATCCGTTTATTTCTTCCGCTTCGGTTCTTCACCTTTCCTCTCTATCTATCACACCTTTTCCTGACCGCTATCTTACCGGTTGATTCATACTCCAAGAAAATTGTTTATTTAAAAGAAACCCCTTAAGGGGGTCAGTCTCCGAAAGCAATAAAGACAAAACTAAAGAAAAGTTTTTTTTAGGGCGAAGCAGAGGGGAGGTCATCATCTGAGGGCAGCTCCATATCCCCCAACTTCCCCCAGAATTCCTCCGTCACCCCCACTTCTGCCTGCCAGCCGATGAAGGCGTCGCAATCATCTTGATAGCGCGCCAGTGTGCTCCGCGCCCTCTCCAGCAGCCGGTAGCGAGCTCACGCCGCTCGCAAATCGTCCTCCGCCGCCCACATCTCCCTCCCCATCAATTGCCCGACTTCCGCCGCCCTCGCCCAATACTGTTCCAGGTCACCTCTGGGATCGAATGGGAAAGGGACCGGTAGGTCCTCCCCTAGCCATTTGATCTCCTCCTTGTCAATAGTCAGTTGAGGAGGGGCCCCGAACCTCTCCACCTAAGCGAACTTCGTTAGCATTACCGGTCTGCCGTTAAGGAACGACAAACTTACCAAGTCCTTTGCTTCCACTTCGCCCGTCTCGTCGCCCATCTCCACTTCTGGCATCTCCAGTTCTACCGGCTCTGCTACCGGTTCGGCCTCCGTTACCGCCGCTCTCGCCTCGAGGGGGGTCACCTCACAAACTTCTTCGACCGGACTCTCCTTGTCAGACTCCAAACGGCGCTGTTTGGAGCTCCTCGCTGGCGTTGGTACCTCTTCATCGCTCGACTCCACTACGGACCGGCTTCTGACGCCAACAGTCCTTACTAGGCCTTTTGTCTTGCCGGTTCCCTCTGCTACCGTCCCCTCTTGTCTTGTCGGCAGGAGCAGCGTTGCCTTCTTAATGGCAGGCTCCCCGCCACCTGCCGCTATCTCTCGCTGCCCCTCCAAGTATCGCCTCACCACCCATACCAAAGCGGCCCCCTCTGCCTTCTTCCCCTTGTGGCCCCCGCGGTGACCCCTTAGCGACTTCCCCCATACTGAACAACCTTTGCTGACCTCGTTACAATGGTAGCAAGGCAGGTTGCCAGTCGGGTACCAGCAGCCTTCTGGGTCGTTAAGAGCCCAGCAGCCATCGCACTACCAGCCGAGACGCTAAGGCAAAGACAATATTTGAGAAAATAAAAGCAATACTTACCGCCCCGACTTGCTCCCAAAACGCTGCTCTCGCTGCAGGAGCCACCAGCTTCCTCTCCTTCCTTTGCCCGACCAGTTCCCCTGTGCCCGCACCCATGTCGAGAACTGATGAGGGCAAGTGCCCACGCAGCAATCTCTTCAGCTCCCAGTCGTTGAACAACATGGGAACCGCTACCTCCTCATCGCTCTCTTTGTCCTCCTTGTCCTCCGCAGCCTGCTCCTTGCCCTTCAGCGTCCCCTGATACCGGTTGCCGTTAGTACCTTACCGGCCACAGTAGTTAATTCGGAAAACTTACCTTTGGAATGGTCATCATCCTCGTCTTTGTTGCCGGCCTGGGAGTCTTTGGAGTCTGCGGCAATGCTGGCGACTCCGCTCCAGCGCTACCGGCAGCTCCACCCTGCCGACTCAAGCCCTCCCCACGGTCCTCCCTCGTCTTCTTGCCTGCTGACGCTAATGGCTCTTTGATGGGGTGCTGGAAGAAAAACTGGTCATCAAAGGAAAGTTCTTCGAATAACTAAAAATGCCCTTAACAACACCGCTTGGTCGATAGCGGCACCGTTAGCGCTTACTGTCATTGGCTCCGTTGCCACATCCTCGACCTCCATCGCCTCCGCCGGAACTGCGCCCTTAACGTAGCCGTTAGCATACTGGTCAAACCGCTGGAAAACGAAGGACTTACAAAACCCTTGTCGAATTGCCTCATCTCGGTACTGGGCGTACAGCACCCAGCACTCCTTGCCGACTGCCTCCTGTTTGGGCCACGTGATGCCGCTTCCGCCGGCCGACTCGAACCAATGCAGATATGTCGATAACATTGACGTAGCGGCCGCCTGGGGATTGGTCGGAAGAAGCGCGCGCCCCATGGCGAGGACCTTTGGGGCCTTCTCCAAGAAGTCTTGGGCCACCACAAAATGTACAAAGGAAGTGGAGTAGTCAAAGAAGGCGGGAGTTGACATGGTAAAGAGGTGCTGAAATGACGAAGTCCAAAGGACTGCTGGAGTTTATTTATGATCTTTCGGTATGGTGCACGGACCAGGACCCCCCGCATGGACCACGCTTAACGATCACGAGACTTCGGGGATTTTCCTTTGACTGGGGACAGTCAGTTTTTCAGTCAAGGGGAGATGATATGCCCCGGTCAGCGCTGGCTGCCCAACACCGACAAGTCGAACCAAGCACGTGACCTCAGCACGTGACCGCTAACGACCGACCGCTAACGACACCGACCATTACCAACCATTCCCTTAACAACTCAGCTGACCTTGCGACAATCCAGGCCCTCTCTCTACGGCCCCTGACATGCATTATCACATGCATCCACTACGCTTACTATCTCTTACCGGTTTCCCCTTTTATCGCCTTACTCCCAACACGCACTATCACACTATCACATGCATCTGCTACGCTTACTACCTATTACCGGTTTCCCCTTTTATCTATCACCTTACATACCTATAAATACTGCCCTGTCAGTAGCTACAAATCATTGAATCGTACCAGAGTCCAGTCCCCACTTCAGACTACGCTTAAGATCTCGTTCACGCTCTTGCTTTGTTAACGGCTGATTTGGGATTACCCAGTCCAGTCTACTTTGCCCCTCGCGCTTAGCCCGACAGTATCGTTGGACTAGCACTTGTCACCTTTGTTAAGCACCATACGGGTGCACTCGCTCCACTTTCGTTAAGCACCATACGGGTGCCCTCGTTTTGCCTTTGTTAAATGCTAGCGCTTACGGCTAGCAGCTCGTATATTCCCGTTAACTCTTCCGCTATTCCTTAACAACCTTCTGGGTCTTTGACAGATTTCTCCCTTAGCGACGGTTTGGCGCAGACACTAGCGGCCACACTATTATCTCTTACCGCTCTCTCACACTTCCTTACCAACTCTGACCTCACAACTCCTGACTGGGTTTCTGGAACTTTGCTTGACTCCTCTCACACACACACATAACGCTACTACTTGCTAGCTATCCCTATCTAGCTGGTCTTGCTGGTTGTTTCCTGCACAGCAGCTAGGCGGCAAGTCAGTGCATCATTGGGCCCTGGGAAGGTCATTGTGAGGTCCTCCCAGTTGATGTCGGAGTTCACGTCACGCAGCCAGGGCAGCCTGAGGACAATCAGGGTTGACTCTGGGAGGGAGGTGACCAGGAGGTTCACTGGGAACTGGAGACCATCTTTGAGGTGGAGGGTGTTGGAGTGGGAGTGAGTGATGGGGCTGGAGGTGGTGACATTCCTGTCAAAGAGCTGGAGCTCCAGGGGTTTCCCGAGAGGGCTGGGGAGTAGCCATAACCATTCACTGACAAACATCCCAGTGGCCCTGCTATTGATGAGGGCAGGTAGCAAGTCGGGGAGGCCACCTAATTGGGTGGAGATCAAGCAAAGTTGGTGGAGTGTTGGCGGCAGGGATGCAGGGAGCTCTGGGGCATCTGTACCTGGGGTGAGGTGAAGGGGGATGAGTTTGGATGTAGGTGTGGGTCGCTGGTGGGGGTGGAGCTCAAGGTTCTGCCAGTCAATCTGGGGGTTGGTCACACGGAGCCAGGGGAGTCCCAGAATGAGAGGGGCAGCGGCATGGAGCTTAGTTATGAGGAACCAGACCTCCTGCCGCTGGCTGTCAGTAAACGTGATGGGTAGCTGTATGGAGTGGGTGATAGCTCTGGAGGACGTGGTAGTGCCATTGAAGAGTTGGAGTTGGATGGGGATGAGTAAGCGTTGGAGGAGATGAGGAGTTGACAAGGCCAGGGACTTGTTGATGAAGTTGTCAGTGGTGCCGCTGTTGACGAGGGTGTTAATGAGGGCAGGGGAGGTGTCAAGGGAGGTACTGATGAGGAGGGCCTGTCAGGATTGCAAGGAGAGGTAAGCTGTGGGGTTGTCTGGAGATAAGATCATTGTGCAGAGATAAGAAGCTGTGGTGGAGAAGATGTTGAGGTCTGGTCCATAATTTAGTGCATCTTCCAGAGCTAAACCACTGGCTTGTTTTTTTCCATAAATTGGTAGTCGCAATCTTCACCGTCAATGGTCCAGACCACATGGCCTATGGTGTGGTGTTTGGGGCAGTTGTTGATGAAGTGCCCTTGCTCACCACACAGGATGCACAAACCTTCCTTGCGGCGGCGCTCCTGCACATTGCTGGGTACATCGATCCAGGGTTGTCAGGGTTCCAGACCTGGCTGGCCCATAAAGACTCTTTGTCACCAGAGGTGTCAGGGAGGTCGGGAAGGGGGTTGGACTCATTAGAAGGAGTCTCTGTGGTTTCATTGAGGGTGGCGGCATTGAGTTGAGCAGGGGGGTGAGAGCCCAGGAGTTGAGCTTGTCCAGCAGGTCCTTGGCCAGGGTTGGGATGAGGAGCGGGGGTGGCACCAGCAGGCAATCCCGTATGTGTCCCCCGTGGCTGCTAGGAGGGTTGGTTTGTAGAGTTCCAACTGTTCTGGGGGGCCGCAGACTCGCTTTGGTCTTCCCAATACTGCTGGTCAACTTGAGTGACAAGTGCCTTGTACCCGTCGTACATGGTTTGCTTAGGGGCAATGTGGAGGACGTCCTTGATGCGTTGGGGTAGGGCACAATGGAGGGCAAACTGGAGGGCATTGTAGTTCCAGCCCGCTTTGTAGGCTTCCCATTTGAACCGGACAATGAAACTGGTAAAGTGTTCCTCCAAGTGCATCTGGAGGTTGATGATTGTCTCCTCCACTTCTGCTATGGTGTTGTAGATGCTGAACTTGCCAGTCTTCCCAATACCACTGGTCAACTTGAGTGACAAGCGCCTTGTACACATTGTATGTGGTTTGATTGGGGGCAATGTGGAGGATGTCATTGATGCATTGGAGTAGGGCACAATGGAGGGCAAACTGGAGGGCATTGTAGTTCCAGCCCATTTTGTAGGCTTCCCATTCAAACCGGACAATGAAACTGGTAAAGCATTCCTCCAAGCGCATCTGGAAGTTGATGATTGTCTCCTCTGCTTCCGCTATGGTGTCATAGATCCCGAACTTGCTGGAGAACTCCTGGATGAAGGCCTGCCAGTTGGAGAGGACGGGGTTGGTGGAGTTGTACTGGAGAAGGGTGGTGTAATGATCGTAGGTGATGCCCTGGCGGTACAATGCTATGAATGCAACCCTGGAGTTCTTGAGCTGGAAGGTGACCAGTTTTGCCTGAAACATGGTGAGGCACTGTATAAGGTAGGTGCGCCACTTGCAGGGGTTGCGGCCTGTGAAAGGCTTCAGTTTTTGTATGTCGAGCTTCCCTTTGTAGGCCAGTGCATCACAGGTGTTATCTGGGGCATTTTGGCTTTGCGTGGGACCGGCATTGTAATAATAGTAGAAATTGTTACTGCTGGGCTGCTGGGGAGGGA
>QGOB01000074.1:12206-33738 GCA_003313055.1 Termitomyces sp. MG145
GGGGGATGCAGCTTTGTCAGGGGGAAGGGCAGACTGCATGGGCTTGGTGCAGGGAGGTCTGGCTGGTTCTGGCTGGGGCCAAGTGCAGAAGATGCTAGGGACAGAATGGGCCCTGGCACAGGACAAAAGGCCGATGGTGTGGGCAGCAGGCTGATCAAACAGGCCCCCTTCTAGGTTCAGGGATCAGAGGGTTGTGGAGGCGGCATCAAGTTCCTGCTGCTGGCATTGGGCCAGGGGTGAGACTTGGTTCTGGGGCTGGCTCAGCTCCTCCTGCTGCACGTGGAAAGAGTGGATGAGGTCCTTGAAGCGTTAAGGTGTGGGGCTGGCATGGATTTTGTCGACTAGGGCCAGAAGTTCAGCCCAGAGGGCCGCATCCACCCACAGAGTGTTGGCAACATTGTCAGGGAGGTTGCCTTTTTGGTAGTTCTTGTGGAAGTTGAGGAGGTGGTCAGCCCACTGCTCTGGGGTGCCAGAGATGTCGAGCTGTCCCAGACTGATGAGAAGGGCCCTCATATGTTTGGAGAAGGCTACCAGGGTGATGCGCAATGAGCGCAGGATGTGCATTGTTGGACATAGGCCTCAACCCATTGCTGGCATGCAAGAGGGGAAGATGGAGTATGTGCTAGAGGGGCTGCAGTGGGTCAGGGATGTTGGAGGTGGATCAAGGGGTGTCAGATTGGGCGAATGTGGACATGGGATCTTGTTCTGCATTAGGTAACGGAACTTTCCAGTTGACATCAGCTGATGGCGGCACAATGTCAGTCCTCACTTAAATTCAAAGTTTGACTCAAATACAATGAGTCTTAATAAATACAGTAATATCAGACAAACATTTCAAATAATTTACAGTATTTAGCAGAATACATCATTTCTCATGACTTTTGAGATAGATATGAATGGTTTCCAGCTATTATCTGACATGATATATGTAAATGATTCACAATAATTAGTAAAATACATCATTTTCCTGAATTCTTGTTGAAGATGTAGACTCCTGAGGACCAGGCAAGGATATATTTGTGAGTTTAGGATGTGTGTGCTGCCTTTCCAAATATTGAGGTCAATGAGGGGAGTCACCATGAGAATCATGAACTTGGGGAAGATTTTGTGAACAACGCATATCAGGTGCATTTGCTCTGAATATAGAGTGTCCAACAAGTCCATCAGGTATCCCAAGCCTTGTCTCCTCCTCATGAGTGATGCAGATCTTGTTGGAAAAACTCTCAACCTCAGCAGGAGCATAAGCTGATTTCCAAGATGGGTGTCTCTCCTGAAGATGACGTTGTATATTATATTTCCAGTGCACTTCTAAGCAGAATTTGCATGCAATAGAAATATTTGTACAGGGCTTCTGTTTTGATATCTTTGATGCTGAACTGATCCTGAATTCATAAGCATAAATGCAACTTGACACTCTTTCCACTACTAATGCATAAGTGACAAGCACCATTGATCCTGGATTGGCCACAGAATCCACAAGGATACTCAGTAGAGACCTTATAGAAGATTCATCAGGTTGACATTGTCTAATATTATAAATACACACCATTTCTTCTCCAAAATCCTGGACATTTCTTAATCTTCGAAGGATATGACCACCCATGTGATTCTGATGATCAGCTCCAGAAACCTGATAATGACATATATTACAAGGCTTTGGATCATTTGCAAATGAAGGTGCTATAATAGCATTGGTTGAGTGATCTATTATTGCATTATCTAAAGTTATAGTTACTAAGATGTGTGATATCTATGAGATATACAATGAGAAATACTTACTGATCATTGCTCTATAGGGAAATTCACCATCACAAAGTGACCCAAAAAGTGGTATCTTTGATGATATATCTTCATTATTTTGTACAAGTTGATGAAGATGAGATTCAATATAGAGTAAGTCTGTCTCTGTAATGACTCATGTCTTTTCCATTGTGTTTGGCACTGCATTAGATGGTAGACTGAGTGTATTTGTTAGAACTGATGCATATTTTGTGTGAGGCAAGGGATAAGCAAGACATCCATTAACAGATATACTAAGATGATGGAGACAAGTGACAGGTGTTGGTTGAGAAGTGTGTGACTTTGGAGTGTCAAAAGAGACAAATCTTGAGTTCCAAACCCAAGAAGGAGTCAAAATGCCCAGTGAAAAATAATCATTAACATGAACAAAGAAAAGAATCTGCCCAGTAACATCATACTTTGAGTTTAAAAGAGAGATCTCATCAATAGGTGCATGATCAAGATATTGTGATGATGATTTTAATAGGGTACACTGCAGTATTGCCACACAAATTAATGTGGCATAAAGTGATCCCAGACTAAAAATACTCTTGCTTGAATGTAAATGATAGGCCAAGGAAGAAATATCAGTGCTATTATCCCAGTGGTGACCACCAATAGAAAAGTAATGAACTCGAAGAAGATGATCATGACTCTTGTTATAGTCAATGTCTACAAATCTGGTCAACTGTCTCCACAGTGCCAAAATCTACATCAAAATAGACCTCTGGTCAGATTACAATAATGTGCACATAGCTCCAGGACACAAGTGGAAGACTGCCTTCCACACATGCTACGGACTCTTTGAGTACCTCATCATGCCCTTCAAAATGACCAACTCCCCCGCTACCTTCCAACCCTTCATGAACAACATCTTCCACAACATGAGCAATGTCTTTGTGATTGTGTACCTCGACAATATCTACTCCGACTCCCTTGACAACCACCGGAAACATGTGTGCCAAGTCCTGGAACGCCTCCAGAAATACCACTTACATGCCAAACCAGAGAAGTGTGCCTTCCATGTCATGGAAGTAGAGTATCTGGGTGTGATAGTCTCCCTGGACAGAGTGTGCATGGACCCGGTCAAGATCCAGGCCATCCTCGACTGGCCACCCCCCTGGAACGTCAAGGAGGTACAATCCTTCCTGGGCTTTGCTAACTTCTACCGCTGGTTCATCGATAACTACTCCAGCATCACAAAACCCCTCAACTGGCTCACCCAGAAGGACACTTTGTGGAATTAGGACAGCAAGTGCCAGAACACATTCGAACTCCTCAAATCCATCTTCACCTCTGCCCTGATCCTCTGGCACTACGACCCCTCCCTCCCCATTTTCTTGGAATGCGACGCCTCTGACTATGCCATTGCCAGCATCCTCTCACAGATGGACCCCAGCAGCAGTGTGCTCTGCCCCGTCACCTTCTACACACACTCAATGATTCCAGCAGAGCTCAATTACGACATCTACAACAAGGAGCTGCTCGCCATAGTCAAAGCCTTCAAGCAATGGTGGGCCTACCTTGAAGGGGCACCCCACTGCATCCACGTCTACTCCGATCATAACAACCTCCAGTACTTCACAACCACAAAACAGCTCAGCCACCACCAAGCCCGCTGGTCGGAGACCCTCTCAGAGTATGACTTCACCATCTACTACCACCCTGGCCACCTTGGAGCCAAACCTGACGCCCTCACCCGATGACCGGACATCTACCCAAAGAAGTCATTCAAAGCGGAGCAGAACTCCTTCAACCACCAAGTTGTCATTCCTCCCAAGCACCTTCATGCCGTACTGATTATGAACGAGGAAGGGATCCTGCACCAAATCTGCAACACACCCCCAGATCCCTTCTTCACTCAGCATGACCCCCGGAATGCTCCAGAAGGTGCCCTGCCAGCCCCGCCAGCCTTCACCCTATCCCCTGACAACTCCCTCCTCCTCCAGGACAGTCAAATCTATGCCCCAGACCACAAAAAGATACGTCTCAACATCCTTCAACAACACCACGACCATAAGCTATGGGGACACCCAGGAATCTGCAAGACTGTTCAGCTCATCTCCCGGACTTACTTCTGGCCTGGACTCAAGCGCAACGTCACCTGGTATGTCCGAGCCTGTGAATCCTGCCTCTGGGCCAAAGTCCCCTGTCACCGCCCCTATGGCCTCCTTAAACCCCTCCCTGTTAGTCGCCACCCCTGGTCATTGATCTTCCTGGACCACATTGTCAAACTCCCTGACTCCAATGGCTTCGATGCCATACTCGTGGTAGTCTGCCGCCTCACCAAACAAGCCATCTTCATTGCATGCCACACCACTGACAATGCTTCAGAGTTTGCTCAGATCTTCCTTGAACATGTGTTCTCCAAGCATGGGCTCCCCGACGACATTATCTCTGACCGCAGTCCCCTCTTCATCTCCTGGTTCTAGCAGTCTCTGTGCAAGGCCTTGGAAATAAAAACTAATCTATCCATTGCCTATCATCCAGAGATTGATGGACAGACCAAATGAGTGAACCAGACCTTGGAACAATATGACACACGCCTACAGACTCGACCTACCCTCGACCCTCAAAGGACTCCACCCAGTGTTCCATGTCTGCCTCCTCAAAGAATATGCCCCAAACCCCTTCCCCGGCCAATGACCCAAACAACCCCCGCTGATCAAACTTGAAGGTGATGCCCAATACAAAGTCAATCAAATCCTCGATTCCCAACAAGTCCGAAACCAAACCCTTTACCTTGTGCATTGGAAAGGTTACGGCCCCAAGGACAACACTTGAGAACCCCACAAGAATCTCTCTGGAGCTCTCCTGGTGCTCCGGGACTTCCACTGGCAGCACCCCAACAAGCCCCGGGACTCTCAAAACTAGAACTTACAGATGGCAGTAGTGGGCCTAACCCCTGCCTCTGGATTCACCTGGGATTCAACTCCCACCAGTACCCCTAAGCCCCTTTTTATCTCTTCCCCAACTCTCACTAATTGTGAACTCCAAAAAAGGTGTATTCTGGAGCAAGGACCAGTATCTACAATTTCTAATGGTACAAATGGAACATGGATACCTGGACACACAAGGAACAAGAAAGCCATCCCCTACTCACTCACTCTCCCCTCCTGCATCATACTCCTCCCCCAGAACCTCCACCTCCTCAACCAGCATGGCTGCCTCCAGTTGCACTGCCACCATTGCCATGTGGTCTTCTTGTCAAGGCAGGGGCTCACTGGCATCCACTGCAACCTCCAGCCAAGTCCCTGGGGCCACTGCATTCCACCACCAATGCCCTGCCAACGCCTGATCCAACTGCACCATACCATGCTTGACCTCCAGCGGCAACACTTGGTGCAGATGGGATAGGCCCTCCTGCAGGGATGCAAAGGCTGCCGAGGATGCATCCAGCAGGAGCCGGTGCAACCACACCCAACCTAGGCAAACAAACTTAGCCCCAAACAAAGGACCAGATAGGGATTACTTATGCATGGCCTTGCCCCACTCCGCAGCTGCCTCCTGCAGAGCCCAATCCCGCCTCCAGACTGCCGCCACCCTCTTGATGTGGAGAGCACCTGCTTCTGGGACCCACCTTTCCAATGCTTGGGATCAGAATGACAGGATTGCTGGGTGTGCCTTGGAAGCCACCACAGTGTCCTCAAAATGCCGGATGCATGCCCAGAGGTCCCGCACCTCCACTGCCCAGGCATTCACAACCCCCATGGCTGCCTCCAACTCCTGCCTCATTACATCCTGCTCTCCCTGTGCCTTCTGCAACTCTGCCCACAACCCCTCTAACTCCACACACACCCTGGCCTCCAACTCCTGCCTCACCGCATCATGCTTCCCCCAGACCTCCCACAACTTGGCCTCCCTCCAGGAAATCTCCTCCACCAGAGCCTGCACCCATCGGCACATTGCCACCTCCACTACTGGGGCCTCATGAATTGCCAGTGACATGGGGCCTAGGAGCCTCCCCGTGTGCGGAGAATACACGTGCACCCCAGGGGGACCCATCTCGGGGGAAGGGGACCTTTGGGAATGCTTGGGGGGCCAACCAGATGGGGAGGATGCCTGTCGCTTGCCAGGGCCTGCCCCCTGACAACCTCCATGCCCCCCGCGGCGGTCCCACCTTCACTGCGGTCCCAGACCCCACACTGCTCCCCCTGGACTCCCAACAGACCCCCCGCATATGCTCGGACCTCATCCCTGGCTTAGGGGTCACCACCATCTGGGCCAGAACCCACTCTACACCCCACCCCTGCTCCTCCACCACGCACATTGCCTTCCAGAGCCACAACACCAAATACCCCTCATGACGGGCCTGGCAGGCCTCGCACATGGAGGAATCCTGCCGCAACCCTGCCTCCAGGGCCACGAACTTGCAAGGGTCTCCCTGACAACCACAGAAAATGCACTAAGGAGTCTTGGATTGGCGTCAGGAACCTGCAACAAGGAAGACCACCTATCGGGCTATGCTCCTGACACCACACCAGGGTTGAAAGCCCCCAGACCTGGGCCAATGCCTCTGCCACCTGCTCCAGTGTCGCAACCTCCTGAGGAACTTGGTGCTCAGAGGAAGGCACCTGGGCTACATGGGGAGCTGGCTGCAACACTGTCACCTCCAAACAGACCTGCCAAGAGGGACCAGCTCCGGGGGTCTGCAACGACGCCTCTGACCCACTGTCAGCCCTGGAACACCACAGGGACACTCTACTTATGTTGACGGAGCAATGCTGATAACTCTTGTTCTTGCCAACACAGGTCATGCAGGGCCTGGTGCACCTCGTACAACTCCTAGGATTCAATGTGATTGTCGTCGGATGCAGGGGGGGTGGGAGAGCCTGAGGATGAGTCTGAGGAAGACATGGGGAGAATGGAGGACTAACCGTGGTGAGCCCTCCTTTTTATCCTCCCAGGGCAGCTTCTGTACAGCCACCACATGACTTTGACTCCAATTCCGATGACTTCTGGGTCAGCACTAACTTTGGGTTCAAATTCCCATGGCACTGCCACCACAGCCCCCATCTCGAAGGGTCTCAATGCTGAAGGGGGGGTAATGTCACGACCTGCACCAACTCCAGCCCCTCATACGCTGCTCTGACCCCAGCACACACCTCCCCCCACACCTCCCACACACCTCCAGGGCCACCAACAACCCCACAATGCTGCATCGGCAACACCTGCGGCCATCTCTGGACAAACCCCTGGGCATCACCAAACCCTGGCATCTCAGCTGACACGTCACCCCAAGGCTTCCCTGTCACTGGATACATCCAGGCTCCTGGCATCCCGGCCATCACATAACATTCTGCAACATTCCTCCTGCAAACTGTTGGCACATCACTGGGCCACCTGCTTCTGTAGCGTCAATGAGCGCCACCACCATGCACCATGACCACTGACCTGCCCGATGCAAGACCGCCACAACCCTGTGCCAGCACACCCCAACAACTGTCACAACCCCGGGGCTGGGAGCCTGCCCCGGGACTTAGCTGGAGGACAATCAGATGCTATGGTCCCAGGCTAGAATCCTGCCAGGGACTTAGCAGAGGGGTAGTACATAAACCATAGGATAGCATATGAGTTGGATAGTCTTGATATTCACCATAGTTTTCTGTAGTCTCTGTCTCTGTCTCTATCTCAATCTAGCTTCATGACTCTCTCTCTCTCTCTCTTGTCTCATCTCTTGTCTCTTGTCTTCGTGCCTTGTATTTCCATTCCATGACTTGTATCTCTGTTCTGTATTTCTCCTCCATTTCTCTATCTCCTGTTCTGTATCTCTTCCTCTCTATCTCTACTTCCTGTTCCATATCTCTTCTCATCTCCCAGTTTCTTGACCAACTCATCCCCCATCCATCCCATACCTATCCCCACCCACTCCCAAACCTACTTCTGTCCCCCAAATCAATACTACCCTCCCATTTCCTGTTCCCCTCTCCATTAAGAACCCACCTAGCCCCTGAACTTGTGCTCCTTCCCCTGGAGCACTTTCAACCTTGTGCGCATCACTACTCATACCCTGGAGCGTCCGGACTTCACCCCGGCACCCTGGGCCACTTGTAGCTGTACCAGAGCTCCCAAGAAGCCCCAGACCTGTACTTGGCCTCCCGAGCTCACCTAGTAAGGACTTGCCAGTGTAGCTGAGCCCCTGTCATCAGCGGGACCTGACACCCTTGTACATGAGCTGCCACCACCACCGCCACCCTTGCCATATCCAGAAGGACCTGCAGAGCCACTGCTGTGGGAGGTCAACATCAGGGGTGTTGACAGCTATGGTGAGCAGGAAGTGGACCTTATTCTAAACATGGAGTCTAATGAGGCCCTGCTTCTGGCTGGTCATGCTTTTGTAGAGCAGGGCATTGACTTTCAGGATTTTGGTACCCTGAGCACAAACACAGCTTATGCATACAAGGTCAGTGCACATGACAATAGCTTGTGGTTGTATTGTGAAGCTATGGTTGGGGAGAATGCTGCTCAGTGGCATCAGGCAATGGTCAAGGAAATGAACTCACTAAAATACAATGGGACCTGGCATGCAGTCTATTTGCCAGCTGGGCAAAAGGCAATTGGATCCTGTTGGGTGTTCAAGGTGAAGCATCTCCCCAGCAGTGCAGTTGAATGTTTCAAGGTGTGTGTGGTAGCACAAGGCTTTAGTCAGCAACTGGGAGTGGATTTTGATGAGACATACACATCAATGACATGACCTTAGCCTCCAAGTCCCGATTGGCAATCCTCAAGGTTATAGATGAGCTTTGTCGTCACTTCAAACTACGACATCTAGGCCCTACTACGGGCCTCTTGGGTGTTGTCGTAACATGAGACCATGCCAAATGCAAGCTCTGGATAGACGAGAAAGCTTTTGCAATTGAAATGCTCTCACGGTTTAATATGCTTGACTCCAAAGCCATCGCTACACCACTCGCTTCAGGTACACCGCTCTCTAAGGCTGACTCGCCAAAGACACCTGACGAAATTGAAGAGATGCGCTCCGTCCCATATATACAAGCCACCAGCGCACTCCTCTATCTAGCCATGTGCACCCGACCTGACATAGCCTACGCAGTAGGTGTCTTGTGCCACTTCAATGCCTGCCCTGGTCCCAGGCATCGGCAAGCAGTAAAGCATCTGATGAGATATGTCCGAGGTACACTTGATTATAAGATCGAATACTCAGCTGACGCTGCAGCCTCCTTGCCCTCGCCTTGCGTCGCGGATGCAGACGCTGACCACGGTGGTAACATAGACAATGACAGATCTACGACTGGCTCTGTTCTCATGGTTGCTGGCAGCGCTGTAAGCTGGATGTCCAAGGTTGCAGACTTTGGTCGCGCTCTCCACCACAGAGGCCGAGTTTGTAGTAGCAAGTGAAACGGGCCGCGAGCTGTGTTGGCTGCGGAATTTCCTTGCAGATATAGGTACACCGCAATCCACGGCACTGACACTCAACCTCGATAATCAGTCCGCCATCCTGGTCTCGAAACAACCGGAGCACATGGGCCGTCTTGAGCATTTAGACAGGCACTGGTTCTGGCTCCGACAAGCCGTATACAATGGTAAAATTAGACCTATCTACGTACCGACCGACTCCTCACTGAGACGCTGCCGCGCGACGTGGTCGACAGACTTCGACGGGAAATGGGGATAGTGGGAGAATTCTCTAGACCTGAACTTCAGTGACGTCACGGGCACCCCGTCAGGTGGGAGTGTTGAAGATGGATTGAGGAGGTGCCCCTAAACACGGTCACATGATACGTAGTTCATTTTCTTCCCCCTGGTGTCCTTGTCTTCTTCATTCTGAAGCACGAGGACACTAGGTATGTACTCTTTATTCTACGCAATATCATTCATTTTGAAGCACGAGGACACTAGCACCTTGCCTAGCTTACTATCCGTCTAAGTCTGTCCCAACTGCATTGTACCATCTGCAACAGGACATCGTCAAGGTGCCTCTCGTATAATGTAGTGAAGGCGATGTCCTTAGTCATGGAAGTCAAAGGAAGCAGTTCAGGACACATGGCAGGGGGTTGTGCGTCCTTCGTCTTTTCCTCCTTGGAAGAGGTGACTGCAGAGGAGGTTGAGGAAGGGCGGAAGGAAGTACCAGAATTTGCTTTTGTACTGAAACCTGCCACTTGGAAGGATTGGACTACTGAGATGCTCGACTTCGCGGTTGAGGCCACGGCACCTACGCCTGCAGTCGATGTGGCTCAGGAAGAGTTTGCAAATCTTAGTACCCCTGCTTCAGAAGAAGAAGAATCTACAACTGCATCGGTCGAGACTCCACAGTTGACTGAAAGGGTAATTTCATCTATTGATATTCGGCAAAGGTTGCTGCGCGAGCACGCGAGCCTCTTACTACTTATGTATGCAAAACCTTGTCCGAATTAATGTATCTGTATCTGATTCATTTGTACTATGAAAGTATATTGACCAAACAACTTGATGGAGAGCCCCTAGGAGAAAGTTTTATTCTATTCCCTCGTCCTAATCGACGTATAGATTAACTCGACCGACGGCACTTAACAATATACTTTACATGCATGTATGCAAGTTCTACCCGGTATGAAGGGCTGAAACGCAGAAGGAGAAGACAAGGAACACGGAAAAAGCATACTTAAGACAGGTAACATACAATGGATATATAAATCCGACGGGACACTATCAGTGCTCAGTCGGTCTGTTCATTCGCAGGAAAGGCAAACAGCCTGCCCTCTCCGCCCAAATCTTGTGCTAGCCGAATCCCATGATGGATTCCAATACTCCTTCTTCCCCGCCCCTGCAGAGAAAGCAAGACCTTTCTCATCCGGACTACAGCAGCTATAAATACAGCTTCGACACCGCCCGTGAAAGAGTCTGGTGGAAAATTGATATTTTCATTGTGCCAATGATCACGACGTTCCAACTACTCGAGGTTCTAGTAAGCATTTTACGTGCCCTTGACGAGACTATAGCTCAACATCTCACCGTTCAGGACCTAAGTAATATAGGCAATGCACGAATTGCAGGCCTACAGGAAGATTTACTGTTGAGCGACTATCAGTACACTGTTGCACTAACAACATGCACTCTTGCTATTGTTGTGGTGCAGATCCCCGCAAGTCTTCTTCTACGGGTGATACATTGTTTTACTGTCAAGAGACTTGGCTGACTTTGTGCAGGCTGTTGGGCCAAGAATCATGTTACCTGCGATGCTGACGCTGTGGGGAGTTGTAGAAACTCTTCAAGGTTTGTAGATGTAGTACTACTTGCCAGGGTCATCAGAATTATATCCTTTCTTTCCCCCTAGGTTTTGTAAATCGGTACTCAGAGTTCGTGGCTTGCCGTTTCTTCCAAGGTCTATTTGCCGGTGTGTACTTTCATTCTAAGGCATTGTGCAGTCTTCTAACCGACTGTACTTCTCAGGAAGTGGGCTTGCAAGCATTGTCCTCTATCTTTCCTTTTGGTACCCTCGTGACCAGCTGCAGTGGAGGTTCGCCAACCTAGTCAGAGATCAAACTTTGTACCTGAAACAAGAAAGCAGGCTTTCGCTCACCGGCGTGATAGCGTCCTTTGCGAATGCATTCTCCGGTCTGCTTGCCTATGGCATAATTCGAATGGACGGGCTCGGACAACGGCCGGGTTGGGCTTGGATATTCATTCTCGAGGGTCTTTTGAGCGTCTTACTCGGCCTGTTAGGATTCCTCATTCTTCCACATTCTCCTGCGCATGCCTCCTTCTTAAATTGTGACGAGAAGAATTATGTTATTTCTCGACTTCGGGAAAGTGGGACAATAGCCCGCAACGACGAGACAGATGCATTCGATTGGCGGGAAGTGGGCAAGGCTTTCACGCTTCCCCACGTTTGGTTAGTTGGCTTGATCTCCTTTTTCGCCGGTGAGTCAGGACTCTGATAGGCCCAATATTTGCTCACATTGACAATACGATGATTACAGGTACTATCAGCAGTGGACTTGCGTAGTGAGTGAAGAATTGGTATATATATCATACATTCGATAAGTCTTTGGTTATGACCTAGTTATACGCCATCTATTGTCGTGGGCCTGGGATATACTCGAGCACGCGCACAGCTATTCAGTGTACCACCCACAGCTGTAGGGTCTCTTGGTAAGCCTGTATCCATCTTCAGCTGTGTTTAGGCATCTATGTACTGATCCCTGCAATAGTTAGTCTGATCACAGCATACCTTTCAGATCGTTTCTGTGCTCGCGGATTGAACATTATGTTTTCCTCAACGCTTATGATCATTGGTCTTTCCATTTTTCATGGTTCGTTTACCCAGATCTCCTCTCTGGCTAGCTCATGGACTTTTTGATATAGTATCACAATCTTCAGAAGTTAAATATGGCAGCCTCTTCCTACTCGTTCCTGGTGCTCAAAGCCCCTCATCTGCGGTCTCAGCATGGAATGCGAACAATGTCACCCCATATGCTCGCCGTGCAACTGCCGTTGCTGTCATCAGTATCATGGTCGGCTCCAGTGGCATTGTTGCAACTTGGCTCTTTGAAGCACTCTCCCCAAAAGTCACTGTAATGTTGATCATCTTTGCAGTATCAGTTTGGGTACTCGCTGTGATCAATATCGCTTACTTGAGAGCTCAAAACAGAAGAAAGTCAATGATTCGAGTCACAGCTACACGAGAGAATGAGCCTCCCGGACTTGGCGACCGCTCTGCTTGGTTTATATACAACTTATGAATCGAAAATTGGACAACCACATGTATCATGTACTCCGATTCTCGCTTTCAGGTGAGAACAGCCGTTACTACACGCTCATGATGTATTGATGCTTCTAGTTAGTGATTGCGGCCAATGTATCACATTACTATCGATGCTCTATACTAATCTCATGTGTCCCACTGTGTACGCTGTATTAATAATATATTAGTTACCTTGACAATATCTACCAATAGTTTGTTTCATCGCCCTTGGTATAGTCGTTTTATTCTTTTGTTGAAAGGTCACATCAACAAGACAGATATTAAAGCACAAAAAAAAAATTACTGTGACTGAAAATATATCAGATAGCACAACCAGTAGTCACATGAACATTGGTACAGACCATGTTGGCGAACCTCTGCAATAATCTGTGGTATAGGAAGCCACATGTTACTGATGTGCGCAAGTGAGATTAGCTTCTATCTAAGAAATTGAGCCTTTGCAAGAGGTGCTGCGGACTAACTAACTGCTGCACCTAGTATTCTGATTTTCAAAGTCAAGACTTCTGCTGCTAATTGAGGAAACAAAGAATTCAAATCCTTATCATTCAAAGGTCTTCAGTAAACCACCTACTGTAGGATCATACAAGCAGCCCAAGACATTGCTTGTGGTGTCTGCATGGTGCTGTCAATTTGGGGCTAGACTTGCAACAAGGTGCAATGACATGGAAAAGAAACAATGAGGAAAAATAGAAATGGACAGGATGGAAAGAAGGTCCTCTTGCATGCATTACCTTAAGGCAAAGGACAAAAGAAATCAAGGATTGCCCATTTGGCTGTGGATAAGGATAAGATGCTCCAGATTGCTTTTAGGGTGTTGCCAGTAAAAGCTCTGGACCAAATTGGGAGCATGTATGCGCTCTTGCAGTCCTCAAGAAACCTCTAAGCTATAACCTTTCCACTTCACCTTGAACTGGAGTTTCTGCCTAAAGAGGCATCTATTAGGTATCTCTTCCACCTAGTACTCCTCCTTATTATCAACGTAGTTTGGCAGCAGCAGGATGTCCTGACAGTGGCCAGGAATCAGGTTGTCCAGTATTGGACAGAGCTCCACCTCATTGAAGACTGGGTGTAGCTGGTGCATCCCAACTGGCAGCTGCAGATGATAAGTTAGTAGTCCCATTTGACATTCCACCACAAAGAGCCCCAGCTGATGGTGAGACAGCTTGTGCAATGTTAGTGGAGATGTTTAATGCATCCAAGTGAACTCAATTACCTGGCTGATATGTTGGGGCATGAGTGCAGCCATGACCTTTGCCTTGGTTATGTCTTCCTTCACTTCCTCCTGGGCCAACCTTCAATCTCTCCACAAACTTGTTTACTATGGGGTGCAAATCCCATCTGGAAGGTGGCAACTTGTGCCCAGGACAATGGAGAGAACTGTGTAGATGCATGGACATGGCTGTTGAACTGAAGCTCTGCATCTGGCAGGAGCTTATCAAAATTCACTTCTCAACAGATACTGCTCCAGCTCCTGATTCACTCGCTCTGTCTGATATATAACTATCTGACTGCAGATGGTAAGCTATAGACATTCATATTGTGCATGGTGCATGAAACACTCAAATGGTGGAAAGTAGATTCAACAGAAAATCAATTATCTTATTATCTATGTAGCAGTGCAGTAAGGAATACAAAGGCAACAAAAGAGATGAAGAGAGGAGCTGAGAAGGCAAGGACAGGTTGCAAATGAAGGGATCAAAAGGCAAAATCAGGGGCATGAGGAACCAAAATTGAACTGAAATAAGTAATCAAAAACCATGGAAACAAGATTAGATATGAGTGGAGTGGGAAGGATAGAATGTATCAAAAGAGTGAGAAGAGAAGTCAGCAAAAGAGTTGAAGAAAGGAAAAAGAAAAGATATGCACTGCATGCCCACTACCAGATGAGATCTGCTTTGTTTGTGCCTTTTTCTGGCTTTCAGGACATTGTTCACTGCAGCTTAGAGCATCATTCCACTGCTGTGAATCAATGGAATCATTTTGTTGATAGTTTCTTGTCTGGTATGAAAGCCAGACACCTGGCTGCTCAAGAGAAAGCTGCTTTGGAGGCCAGCAAGGTATGTACCTCTATTGTCTTCCCATCAGCACATCTCATCCTCTTTTATTTTAAGAAACCTATCTGTCACCTCTGCAGTTGTGAGCAGGGTACTAACTCTGATGTAGAGATTATTAGTACAATCCCTATCAGCTCTTTGAAATGTAAATCTGATGTGAGTTTTCCTATTCTCTTCCAGACCAAACTCTCACTCATATACTTCATTGCCTTGATTCCATGTCTTTTGTTGCACAGGCTAACACCTCTGCTGCTCCTGTTGCTAAGAAGGTCAAGCCCCCTACTTCTGCACATATCTCCCATTTGTTTTTCCTCTTCAACCTTTTTATTGACCCTTCCTTAGGCAGCTTCAAGCCAGGCAGTCCTTTTGCCCTGTCCTTATCAAGGATATGGACCTTGCTTCTGCTGTCACGGTTCCCAAGGATGGTCTGCAGGATTATGCCCAGGTCCTTGAGCAGACTGCTCAAACTCAGCTCTTCTCCCTTGACATCACTTATCAGACTGTTAAGCAGCTGCTTGATTGTAATGAGGATGTCCAGGCATTGCTTGCTGCTCCTGAGAGGGTTGATACCAGGGTCCTCTTCAACATGCTTCCTTCCATGTACAAGGGTAATGTCTGTCCACCTTTCTACCCTTCCTCCTTGCTCATCCCTCTTTCAGGCTTTGCCATACTAATCCATCCAACTCTGCTACCACATAGTTTCCTCCTCTTGTCCTTCTCAATTCCACTATAGGTCCCAGATAGCACATGCATTTTACATATTCCTAACTAGCATGAAGTTGCATGGCTGGAACACATAGTTCTTTATTGATACTTCATGCTCTCTAGCATAGTTCTCTGCTCATGTCAACTTCTCTTTGCTAACTCTAGTCCTCATCTCCTCCACATGTTGACTGTGCTTAGCCAATGCCTGTGCATACCTATCAACTCTTCAGTTGGGATTGGTCCTTCTGGCCACTCAATCAACTATGTTGACTCAACCAAGGCCCCTGTTACCATGAAGAATGGTAAGCATCCAAACTGCTTCCTTATGGTGATCCTGTCAGACCACATGACATGATAGAAGAACCAGCACCACATGCCTTGTATATTGCCTGTTGCACAATCCAGTGCAGCTGCTCTATCCTACCATTGGCATGTGAGTTATATAGTGCAATAGTAATCCACTTGATCCCATACTTCTTTTCTGACAGTGTAACTCACAGTGGGCTCCCCTATCAATGCTGTTGTCTGACTTGGCATAAGTGGCAGGTATCAACATACCACTTTGCATCTGCCTCCATCTCTGGCCACCAGAACCTATCCTCCAACAATGCCCTTGGTAGCAAATGCCCCATGGTGTCCTAAAGCATCATGCACTGCCCTTAACATGAACATTCTCCTATTCTTGTCTACTACTAAGGTATGTTTCCCTTGTTCACCCCTGCAGTACAGTCTACCTTTGAGATCAAAGAAGAACTGCTGCACAAACTTCAAGAATACCTACTCTAACAAGTTTTTTGGGCTGTTCCTTGACCACTTTTTAACATGACATCTAGGCTCCTTGCATTTGGACTTCTATGATCATCATCACATTTCATATAGCCTCCCCTAGTGTCCACACTTTCCTGTTATTACTGCCTTACCTTTCCTCCCTTTCTGCCTTAAGCTCTTAGTTCTTTCCTTGCATTTTCTCTTCAACTTTGACTATTTTGAATGTCAATTGCAATTTTTATGGTGCCACTTCATTTGATTGATACTTTGCTCAGTTCTTTAGCAACTTCCCTTCCTCTGGCCATGTCATTTTTCCTTTACCTTTTCTCAACCTCTTCAATGTTCCACAACTTGTCTCTCTCACCACCTATGCCATCCATGCTATTTGTTGGGTTATAATATAATTATTATTTGTGTGCTCCTGTTTCATTTTGCATTCTGTCTAACTTTGTCTTACTTGGTCTCATTTAGCATTCTAATTACTCTTTTTCATTTCTTCTGTCACCTCCATTGTTGTTCCTGTCACATCACTACCATGTCCTTTTCCATTCCTGCCCTGCACCAATGCCTCCTTTGTCTTGCCTGTTTTGTGTTGATGTGTTCCCATCATTCAGTCCATCTCTTCTGGTAATGGGCATGTGATGTGTATTTTTTCCTTTTTCTTCTCTTCCACTCTTTTGCTGATTTCTCTTCTCACTGTTGTAATCCCTTTCATACTTTCTGCTCCACTTCAGTCTAACCTTGTTTCCATGGTTTTAAATCACTTATTTTGATTTTATTCTGGTTCTTCATGCACTTGATTTTGCCACTCAATCCCTTCATTCATGACTGCCTGTCCTTGCCTTTTCAGGTCTTCTCTTGATCTCTTTTGTTGCCTTTGTATTCCACACTGCACCTATATGTAGCTAACAATATAATTGATTTTTCTTTTGAATATACATTGCATCATTTGAGTGTTTTGTGCACCTCATGCTATATCAACATGTGTAACTTCACTTCCAGAAGATGGTAGAGATCTCTAATGACATCTGCAACAAAGTGTAAACCTCAATCTGAGATGTAGCCATCCAACAAACTATGCACCTTCCAAACATCCTTCCACTAGAGTATTGTGGCCCTCATGACTGAGCATTTTGTGTGAGTAGTGATGAAGTGTGCCTGTTTGCTATAGAGGTTAACTACCACCATGATTGTGAGGGCAAGACTAAAGTCTGTGGAAACCTAGTCAACAATAAGCCAAGTCAAACAATGAGCAAGAGTCAAGCAAGCACTGACAAAGGGACATCTCAGATGTTTGTGAGGAAGGTCATGGTCAATGCAGGCAAGCAACAATGAAATCTTGACTTAGTTATTACGGGAGACTGGAGTTCAACATAAGAGGTTGAACTCCATGTAAGCAAGCATGAATTGAAAAACTATTACTCTTTGCGACTGTTGCTACCTTGCAGGTCCAGATGTCAGGTCCCGCTGACAACAGGGGCTCAGCTACACTGGCCAGTCCTTACTAGGCAAGCTCAGGAGGCTAAGTATGGGTCCGGGGCTTCGTGGAAGCTCCGGGTACAGCTACGAGTGGTCCGGGGGAAGTTCGGACGCTCCGGGGTACGAGTAGTGCCGCACGCGAAGTAGAAAGTGCTCTGGGTAAGGGAGCACAGGAGCAGGGGGTTGGGTAGGGGCGTAACAAAGGGGGAAACAGAGAATGGGGAGGTAGTAGGGATTGGGGGATGGGAGTAGGTTTGGAGGTGGGTAGGAGTAGGTACAGAATGGGTGGGGGATGGGTTGGTCAGGAAACCGGGGGATGGGAAGAGATACAGAACGGGGAGTGGAAATAGAGAGAAAGAGATATGAAACAGTAGATAGAGAGATGGAGGAGAGATACGGAACAGAGAGACGAGTCACGGACAGAAATATGAGGCATGGAGACAAGAGACAAGAGACGAGACAAGAGAGAGAGAGAGAGAAGCAAGAGAATAGATTGAGACAGAGACAGAGACAGAGAATACGGAAAATACAGAGAACCATGGTTAATATCAAGACTACTTCACTTGTATGCTATCCTATGGTTTATATACTACCCTTCTGCTAAGTCCCGGGTAGGATTCTAGCCTGAGACCGTGGCATCTGATTCCTCTGGCTAAGTCCTGAGACTGGCTCCCAGCCCTGGAGTCGTGATAGTTGTCGGGGTGTGCTGGCATGGGTTACGGTGGTCTTGCATTGGGCAGTTGGTGGTTGTGGTGCATGGTGGTGGCGCCCCTTGGCACCACAGAAGCAGGTGGCCTGGTGACATGCCGATGGTTTGCAGAAGGAATGTTGTGGAATGTTATGTGATGGCCGGGATGCTGGAAGTCCAGGTATGTCCGGTGATAGGGAAGCCTCAGAGTGACATGTCGGCTGAGATGCCGGGGTTCGGTGATGGCCAGAGATCTGTTTGGAGATGGCTGCAGGTGTTGCCGGTGCAGCATTGAGAGGTTGTTGGCAGTCCTGGAGGTGCACAAGGGGTGTGGGGGAGGTGTGTGCTGGGGCAGCGTATGAGAGTCCACAGATGGCGGGGTCGTGACACCAGAGATAAGATGACGGTCAAGGAACTAAATGGGTAAGTGCAGATGTACACTTTTGTCACTCTCACTTGATGAGATCTTCACTCTTAGCTGACTCCCAGTGCATCACAGAATTTCTCAAATGCTTCACACAGTAGAGCCTTTGTGAAGATGTCAGCAATCATGTTTTTGGTAGAACAATAATTGAGATTCATTTCTTTCCTCTCAATGTGCTTTTGCAAGAAATGATGCTGTATGTTGATATGCTTTGCTCATGAGTGTGAGACAGAATTCCTGGCCAATGCAATGCATCCTTAATTGTCTGGGTGAATGACAGTTGTGTGTAGCTGAGGGTATCTGAGGTTCTTGAGAAGAACTTGGAGCCAGATAGCTTCTTTGGTTGCTAAGGGTGTAGATATGAGAGTGCATTTGGACATACCAAAGCGTATGAGTATTTGGTGGATGTAGGCAGACTAGTTCAGGGAAATGGTGCATGCTTGTCTGTCTTGTTTCACTTGGATGCCCAGTATGTACCTCAGCTCACCCAAATCTGAGATCTCAAACTCAGCAGACAATTTGGTTTCAAACTTCTGCAGGGTTTTGAGCCTCTTGGCAGTGAGTGCCATGTCATTGACATATACAAAGACTAACATCACAATCTTGCTGTCTCTCTTTAAGATGTAAAGGCAGTCGTCTGCCTGGTTTTTCTCAAAACTAACCTTTAACATTATCTTATTGAGTTTGGTTTTCCATTGCTGTCCTGCTTGCTTAAGCCAATAGAGAGGCTTCTTCAGCCTAAGGTAGCCATCAGTCCTCCCCTTGATGGTCACCCCCTCTGGTATTGTCATGTATATCTCTTCTTTGAGGTCTCTGCAAAGGTAAGCTGCAACAACATTGACCATTGAATGATTTCTCTGAGGTCAGTTGTCCCATTTTGAGGTCTTAGGTGCAGTGGCAGCTGGTCTGGGTTCAAAGACAATGGAGGAGGTATCCAATATTGATGCCTCAGCAGATGCTGGCGTTGGAGCCATGGATTGAGGTGCTTGAGCAGGAGTTACATCAGCAGTGTCCTCTGGGACCAAGGCTGCTAGGTCCTCTGCAGATGGCAGGTTACCTTGTGCCTCAAACTTAGCCAAATCTCCAAGAATATTGTCTTCCACAAAATGCACATCTCTTACTATGATGAGTTTGCCAGTTTTGACATATTCAAGCCTGTAGCCTTCTGTTTTGTTGGTCCACCAGCTAATCATGCAGCATTTAACTTATATAACCTCTAGCTTTCCTCCTCAGAGTTTCTGAGGGATATTGATGAATGCAATGGATCCAAAAATCCACAGGTGCAAGATGTCAGGCTTTTGGCCTGTTCAGGCTTCTTGTATCACAATACTGTTCAGGGCAAAAGTAAGTGAGCAGCTTTGAATATGGATTGCATACATGAATGCCTTGCCCCAGTAGCACAGGTCCATTCTAGCTGAATGTAGCATACATTGCACCATCTCAAAGACTATGGCAATAGCCCTTTCAGCTATCTCATTCTGCTCAGGTGTGTAAGGCACAGTTGTCTCATGAAGAACTCCATTTTGATGGCAGAACTCAGTGAGGAGCTCCTTTAGAAACTCTGTCCCTATGTTTGAACATATTTGTTTAAGCTTTAAGTCTGATTGTCTCTCTAACATTGCAAGAATGTCTCGTAGTGCAGCACCAGCTTTGCTTTTTAGTCTCAAGAGCTGACCAACCTTGAACCGGGAGCTAACCTTGACAACAGCCAAGGCATATCACATCCCTGTCCATGTCTCAACAGACATTGGACCATTTGTAGGTAGTGGTGCTGGCACAGGAGAGAGGTGTACAATGTGATTTGCCAAGGGCACAGCCCTTGCAAGCATAGTTGTAGGAAATATGGGATGTAATGGTAAGGCCTATTACCATGTTCTTCCATTGCATATCCCTGATTGTGTCATAATTCAAGTGTCCAAGGTGACAATGCTACAGACAGACACTCCCACTGGCAATGTAAGCAGACTCAGTTTGAATTGCAGCATAGACAATATGATACAAGGTGCCTGTGCTACCCAATAGTGATGCATGGAATAACTCTTCCCCACTCTTTGATCTGATCAGTCCAGTTTCAGATCCCTCTGTGTAACTCTTGTAAGTTGCATCCTGAGGTTGCAAGGTTCTGAAACCACCAAGATTGGCAGCAATCTTTGGAACATGAAGGACATCAGTCAAAGTGACTGTTTTTGGACCATTTGGCGACTGTCAGGTCCCGCTGACGATGGGGGCTCAGCTACACTGGCGAGTCCTTACTAGGCGAGCTCAGGAGGCAAAGTACGGGTCCGGGGCTTTGCGGAAGCTCCGGGTACAGCTACGAGTGGTCCGGGGGAAGTCCGGACGCTCCGGGGTACGAGTAGTGCCGCGCGTGAAGTAGAAAGTGCTCCAGGTAAGGGAGCACGGGAGCAGGGGGTTGGGTAGGGGCGTAACAAAGGGGGAGGTGGGTAGCGAAAGGGAGTGGTACGGATTGGGTGGGAGTAGGTTTGGAACAGGGGAGTACGTATGGAATAGGCGGGGTGGGTTGGTTAGGAGACCGGGGTGAAGAGAGAAAGAGATGCGGACGATAGATAAAGGAACGGAGAAGAGAAACAGAAAGGAGAAATGAGTCACGCAATGGAACGAGGCATGGAGACAAGAGACAAGAGACAAGAGACAAGAGATGAGACCGGAGAGAGAGGGAGGCAAGAGAATAGATTGAGATTGAGATAGAGACAGAGACAGAGACAGAGACACGGAAATACGGAGAACTACGGTTAATATCAAGACTACCTGACTTGTAGTCTACCCTATAGTTTATGTACCACCCTCCTGCTAGGTCCCGGGTAGGATTCTAGCTGGGACCGAGACATCTGATTACTCCGGCTAAGTCCCTGGACTGGCTCCCAGCCCCGGGGTTGTGGTAGTGGTCGGGGCGTGCTGGCGCGGGTTACGGC
>QGOB01000745.1:0-12300 GCA_003313055.1 Termitomyces sp. MG145
CACCCACACAAACTAACACTGCTGGTGCTAGAATGAAAGGGCCAAAGGAATATGTCATGCCATTTCAAAATAGGTCTATTTCTTATAGAAAAACAGCACTTTAAACAATGAATTATGTCTTTTTCTGTTAGAAAAAGTGGAAAAATAAATGACATGACATATTTCTTGAACTTTTTTTTCCTATTGGAGTCCAAATCTCCCTCTCATCAATCAGCAAGCAAATCTACTTGTGTTTTGATTTGCTGATCCCACTGTCTACTTTGTCTGCACATCGTAGCCATACCATTAACCTTAAATCATTCAGGGCAAACCTTGCACAATATGTCACGTCATGGCTGTACAACCAGTCATATGTTTGTTTGTTACTGTGTGATTATTACAGAACTGCAGGAAAGAAACGCATGTCAAATAACACAGCAGTAGTACAGTGAAATTACAGGACTGGGTTACACTGCTAAAAGTTCTATTGGAAGTGATTCTTGTATACCTCAACACAAACTAGTACACTGAGAATGAAACATTCACTTGATGGATGTGAACTTGATGCTGATCTGGACAAGATTCGAGGCACTGGGTGAATTGTGAATGAATCTAATAAAGAATGGGGCAACCATTTCATGGGAAATTTGATGGTTCTAATAATGGGGTGACCAAAAGTTAGCTACTGCATTTCTGACTAAGATTATGTAAAGTTGGTCAGCAGGTTATGTAATGTCTGGCTATTTTCATGCTGTAGCCTCAAAGCCTTTATTTTATATAAATCTGTGTATATTAGGCAACTATATAATGTTCATCCTATCATTTGGCACCACTTCCAGGGTATTACATAGTCTGTGTGTTCAGAAATGGCCAAACACAATTTAGTGGACACTGTTTTTCATGCCTCATGTGTTTCTTGATACAACATGACCAAACTTCTCATGGTCCCAAAGTTGTGGAAGGAAGGCCACACAAAGAATGTATATATATTGGCTTATACATTCATTGACACACATTGATGGCAATTCATTAGTGATCCTTGAGCTATTGATATACATCATGTAAATGATTTATATTGATTTTGGGCTATAAAATGCTAAAACATTGATATTTCAGGCAACCTTCTACTGGAAATCAACTACCTACTACTCCTGACAGCCAAAGGAGACAGACCAGAAGTCACAGAAGACTTCAACAATTATAAATGACTGATCCTGATGATCGTCGTGCAAACAGAAGATCTGGAGAACAGATCAATACTGTGGTTATACCACCACTTGACTTTGGACCTGAAGAAAACATGGGAACTGGGGGGATGAGACCTGGAGGTAATAACCAAGCTATGGCCAGTGCTTCTAGCTCTACAGAAAGGCCTATTAGACAGCCTCTTGCTGTTGATGATCCATTTTCTATAGTCATTCCTGAAACTCATTTGTCTGAAGGATAGGATGCTCCATTACAAAATCCTGTGCCTAGATTGGTGCCACCACCACCTCTTCCTGCACAGAGAGCTAGAATAGTGACACCTCTACCTGCTCCTGCACAGGCAGCTAGAATAATGCCAGCTTTGCCTGCTCAGCCAGATATAGCCATTCCACAAACACACTTGCCTGAAGGATGGGATGCTCCTTTACAAAATCCTATGCCTAGGATCCCACCTCTACCTGTTCCTGCTCCTAGAAGAAGAAACTACCTTAGAACTAACCAAAGAGGACAAGAGCAAGCACTGGAACTATTGGAACAGCAGCAAAGGCTCAGAATAGCTCAAGAGCAGGAGAGGCTGCAAGCTGTAGCAATTTTAGAAGAGCAACAAAGACTAAGACATAATGGACATCATCAGGGAGAAAGAAGGGAGATCAGGCCTGAGGTCAGTCAAAATTAACTGTAAAGAGTTTCTACTGGGACTAAGAAAGTTTAACAGCCAGTAGATCTCAGTCCAGAACATATCCCTTTGAATCAGGCCAGAGCTGCTAAAATTTTACAAGGTTGGAGGGAAGAACATGAAGCTGATCTAGAGGAGGAATTTAATGATCTAGAGCCTCCAAATGATATTCCTCCTGAGGATGACTTGGAATATGTCCATGCTGCCTTTGACCAATTGATGCAAAATCATTTGGAGTATATGGATGATCCTATAGATATTGAGGATGATCCTAGGCAGCAGAATATACCTGCAGAGATACTTCCTGAGTATAATCCTGCTGCACATATACCTGCAGAACAGCTGAATCCTCTATTGGCAGACATTGTCCAACAACCCATTGTGGCAGAGCAACATAATCCTGCTCTTATTCCTCCCATCCAAGAAATAGTTCAGCCACCTATTGTACCAGCAGAACAGCCAGGTCCTCCTCCTCTTGGTCCTCCTATTCCAGAAGCACCTATTGTCCCTATAGGCCAGATGCAGCTCAGAAATGCTCTGCCAAGAGCATTACAGCCTTATTTAAATGAACCTTCACCATATAATCTAGGTCTCATGGATGTTATTTGTCCACATTGTCAAGCCTTGCATTTTAATGCTGAAAAGCTCACCGAGTCTACTAGATGCATTCCAAAATTTGGCATGTGCTGCTTACAAGGCCAGGTTATTTTGCCTAGACTGGCAGATGCTCCACCAGAACTATTGGCTCTACTTCATGGTCATCACCCTCTTTCCAATGCTTTCAAAGCATCTATTTGGCAATACAATGCAGCCTTTGCATTCACATTTTTAGGAGTGAAAATTGATCATGCTATCACCAATGCTCTTGGACCATACAGCTTTAGGATCAATGGAGAACTACATCATCTGTCAGGTGCCTTACTTCCCACTGAAGGCAATCCACCATCATATGCACAACTCTATTTCTATGATCACAATGAGCAATTGGCTCTTCGTCAACAGAATAATCCTCAATTAGATGGTCAAATAATGGCCTCTTTGCAGGATATGCTTGGTAGAGTCAATTCTTTTATTGGCTACTACAAGCAAGCTAGGCAAATCATGGCTGAAATTCCTGAAGGCCAACCACAAAGGCTTTCTGTCACACTCTGAGCAGATTTTGGAGATCATCAGCGCTATAACAACCCAAATGATCAAGAAGGCGTTGCTGCTATCATTCCTGGAGATGGTACAGAAGATCGATCAGATCACCGTGATATAGTGTTGCACTTACGTGGAGGTCAGTTAAAGCGCATCAGCCATTTACACCCATTCTACACTTCATTGCACTACACTATCATCTTTCCAACTGGCAAGCCTGGATTCCACATTCATATTCCATCTCATCTTGGACTACAAGGTCAACAGCAAACTACTAATGTCAGTGAAACAGCATATTATGCATATAAGCTTCAACAACGCACTTTAGAAGCCAATGCTCCATTACTTTGGAGTGGCAGATTATTCCAGCAATACATTGTGGATGCATGGGCTTCTATTGAACAATCAAAGCTCAACTGGGTCAGGTTTAATCAAAGAAAGATCAGAGCTGAGGTCTACCAAGGAGTTGTTGATGCTGCAGCTGGAGATGAAGACTTACCTCAGCAAGGCTGTTGTGTTGTGCTTCCTGCTTCTCATACAGGAAGTGAATGTCACATGCAGCAGTTATTCCAAGACTCTATGGCTATTTGCAGGTATTTTTGAAAACCTGATCTTTTCTTGACTATGACTGCCAATCTGAGGTGGCCTGAAATTGACAAGGCTCTTTTAAAAGAATCTGCAGTTAATGGGAAGAAGCAAACAGCTTCTGATTGACCTGATATTGTGGCTAGAGTATTTAAACTCAAGAAAAATGCTGTCTTGAAGGAAATTAAAGAAGGTCTCTTTGGAACCTGTGTGGCTCATGTCCATACCATTGAATTCCAAAAGAGGAGACTGCCACATATGCACATCCTGATCTTCTTGCATGTTCATGACAAGATCAAGGATGCAGCTCATGTGGATGCCATTGTCTGTGCTCAAATCCCTGATCCTGTGACTCAGCCTCAATTATATCAGGTATTGACTTGATCTTGATATATCTTGATTTAGTAACTAAATTGTTGTTATTAGATTGTTACTACTAATATGGTCCATGGTCCATGTGGAGCAGCTTATTCCAATGCAAAGTGCATGGTCAATAGCAAATATTCCAAAAAATATCCCAAAGAATATCTAGAGGCTATCCAATATGGTGACAATGGCTATCCTCAATATGCCAGGCCAGACAATGGCCACTTTTTTGAGAAGCATGGCCGTCATTACAACAATCACGATGTTGTCCCATACAATCCCTATCTCTTGGCCAAAAACCAATGTCACATCAATGTTGAGGTCTGTGCTTCAGTGGAAGCCATCAAGTACATTCACAAGTACATTTACAAAGGCCATGACAGGACCACCTTAGAAATCTCTAGGGAGCAGCAAGATGAGATCAAGGAACATTTGGATGCCAGATACATTTCTGCACCAGAGGCTTGCTGGCACATCTATGAATTCAACATGTATGCTGAATTTCCTCCTGTCTACCGATTACCTGTGCATCTGGAAGGCCAACATGAAGTTTACTTTCAGAACAATGAACCTTTGGAGTTGGTGGCTGCCAGAGATAATGTGGACAAGACTGCACTCACTGCTTAGTTTGAAGCTAACACTAAGCTAATAACAACATCACTTATCAGAACTTTCCAACAAAGTTTGTTTATGAGCCAAGGAAAAGAGCTTGGAAGGAGAGACAAAGAGGAACAGCTATTGGCAGAATGTACTTTGCTTCACCTAGGCAAGAAGAACGATTCTACCTTTGAATGCTTCTGACAGTTGTAACAAATGCAACTTCATGGGCTCATCTCAGGACCATAAATGGCCACACCTATCCAACATACAAGGATGCATGTCAGGCTCTAGGCCTTTTGGAGGATGATGCAGAATGGAGGCAATGTCTTGCTGAAGCTGTCCAGATACAAACAGGATCAGCTCTCAGACACCTCTTTTGCACAGTCCTACTCCACTATGCTCCTGCCACTCCAGAAGCTTTATGGAATGAATTCAAGCATTCTATTTGTGATGATCTCCAATACAGATTGCAGCAGACACACCAGTATAGGAACAGGATCTTTGCTGATGAAGATATTCATGATTATGGCCTTTATTTCATCAATGACAACTTGAGGAATTCTGGCAAAACTCTGAAAGACTTTTCCAACATGCCAGAGCCCCAGCAAGCTTGGAATTTTGTTCCAGGTATTTTTGTCTTTATAGAGAAGAATGACTTTGAAACTAATCAAATCATTTATAGGTAATAGACTTTTACAAGAAGAAACAGATTATGATGTTGAGGAGTTGAAGAGGAGAGTGGAAGAAAACAAGACCAAGTTCAATGCTGAACAGTTGGAGACCTTTAATGTTGTCATGGACTCTGTGGAGAATGATTTGGGCAGGATGATATTCATTCACAGTGCTGGAGGATGTGGCAAGACCTTTGTCTGCAATACTCTGGCTTCTGCTGTTCGTTTGACTGGTGCAGTGGCATTATGTGTAGCATCATCTAGGATTGCTGCCTTATTGCTGGAGGGGGGTAGAACTGCTCATTCAAGGTTCAAAATCCCCATTCCTGCTCTAGATACATCTATTGCCAACATAAGGAGAGGAACACATCTCTCTGATCTGTTACTAGGCACCAAAGTGGTTATCTGGGATGAAGTTCCAATGCAGCACAAGAATGCCATTGACTTGGTAGATTGTGGCTTCAGAGATATCTTGGAAAAGGATATTCCATTTGGTGGAGTTACTGTGGTCTTTGGAGGGGATTTCAGACAAACTCTGCCAGTTATTCCCTGAGGACTCAGACAGCAGATGATTGCTGCTTCATTAAAAAGAGGGAGACTTTTGAACCACATTTAAGTCCACTACTTGGTGCAAAATATGCAGTTGGAGCAGACTCCTGATAATGTTGCTCATGCAGCTTGGTTACTGGATATTGGTGCTGGAAAAAACCTTGAGCATGGGCAGACAGTACAACTTCCTGAAACTATGATCTGTGATGACAATCCTATCATTGGATTGATTAACTCCACCTATCCTGATATCAATCATTATCAATAGGATCAGTATTTTCTGGACCGGACCATTCTTTCAAGCAAGAACTCTGATGTAGAGGAGATCAATTCAGAGATTCTGCAGAGGTTTTCAGGACAGGAGAAAATCTTGCAGAGTGCTGATTCTGTCAAGTCTGATGATGGAAATGTTGATGGCCTATATCCCATGGAATATCTTAACTCTTTGAGGGCCAGTAGTTTGCCTTTGGCTAGACTGGCTCTTAAGGTTGGTGTTCCTGTCATGCTCCTCAGGAATTTGGATACAACTCAAGGACTTTGCAATGGGACAAGAATGATTGTTACTCATATCAACACCAGGGTCCTCACATGCCATATCATCAGTAGAGATGCCAAGTTTGGAGGAACAGTAGTTATGATTCCAAGAATTAACATTGATGCCTCTGAAGAAGATTTGCCTATTCCATTGCACAGACAACAATTCCTGGTTCAATTAGCCTTTGCTATGACTATCAACAAATCCCAAGGTCAATCAGTCAAACAAGTTGGATTAGATCTTTGATCACCTGTGTTTACACATGGACAACTTTATGTGGCACTGTCTAGGTGTACATCTGGAAATCATATCAAGGTGATTTTGCCACCAGAAAATACAACAAGGACAACAGCAAATATAGTCTATCAAGAAATCCTGAATGGTTTGCAAATGTAAGTCTCACTTTAGATAAACTCACTTTTGATTACTGACCTTTAAAAATTTTAGTATCTGATGATAAACAAATGGACAAATGTAATGATTGACAAATGGATAAATGTAAGTATATTATCTTGGAATATGATAACATCTTATTACTAACCTCTTCTAATGTATCTAGCTAGACTTTGTATTTTTAAATTAGGACATTGCAGTATTGGCTTATATAGTTTCTGTCTGATATCGATAAGAGAACATTAAGTTGATGAATTTGAGTCTTGAAGATTAAGAATTAAGTTTTGAACACAAGGCCCTAACCAAGCTTGCAAGGTTGGGGCTGGAATTAAGCATTGAGTTTTGAACACAAGGCCCTAACTGAGCTTGCAAGGTTGGGGCTGGAATTAAGCATTGAATTTTGAACACAAGGCCCTAACCAAGCTTGCGAGGTTGGGGCTGGGATTAAGCATTGAGGTTTGAACACAAGGCCCTAACTGAGCTTGCGAGGTTGGGGCTGGAATTAAGCATTGAGTTTTGAACACAAGGCCCTAACCAAGCTTGCGAGGTTGGGGCTGGGATTGAGGTGGCTGACAAGGCCCTAACCAAGCTTGCGAGGTTGGGGCTGGGATGCAGTCGGGGTTTGGGGGCGAGCCCCCAACGAGCTACGTACCTGTGCCGAAGGCACAGGACGTAGCTCGTATTTACGCAAGGGGGAAAGAATGCATATATTATGTAATTCATTAGCGGTTTTGCATTCCCACGCAAGTTGGGCACTGACGTCGTCATCTCTTTTTGACTTCCTCCCCATATCCCGACGAGATGAACATACGATTGGCGAGGGTACGGTCCGTATTTTCACTCACTATTATTCTCTCAAACTAATACTTGGATTGGTAGTACGGATTCTTGCTGACTTAGCATCGTGGACCCTGTTCAATATTAACGCATGATGACGGGCTCAGGTGGAAGACATGATGGGCATGCAGGCTGCAAATCTGCAGAATCTGCCCGAAAACTATGTGATGAAATTCTGTCAGCCTCTTTTTCTCCGAGCGCCAAATCCTAACTGCTGATTGCTGATTACACGCGTGGGTTGTTGTAGGGATATACCATGCGATGACATGGCCGCAGATTTCGTACGTCGCGGAGGATCATAAAGGCAGAATCGTGGGGTATGTGCTTGCAAAAATGTACGTTGTGTTTCACAACCCCGCCCTCCTAGTGTAAGGGCTGATAGGTAGCGCGGGTTACAGAGAAGAACGAAACGAAAACGAAAAAGAACCGCAAGCTGTGCACGGGCATGTCAACTCGATTTCAGTGCTCAGATCGTATCGCAGACTAGGCCTTGCAAAGAAATTGATGATTCTCTCTCGTATGTTCCAACATTGTATTGAGGAATTGGTGCTCACTGCTTGGGGGAGTAGAACAAGCGATGAAGGAGATATATAAGGCGGAGTACGTGTCGTTGCATGTTAGGAAGAGCAATAAGGCTGCGATTGGGTTATATCGAGACACGCTTGGATTTGAGGTTGCGAAGGTCGAAAAGAAGTATTGTCAGTTCATATTCGGAGTCTGTTCCTTCATGATGAGCTGATGAGACCGGCTACGGTGTAGATGGAGACGGGGAGGACGCATTATCGATGCGGCTTGATTTAAAAGACACATAGAAGACAGGATTCCTAGTGCCCCGCCTGTAGGTGTCTACCGTGACTATGTATGCGTTCTATGTATATCTCCGGATACGCCTGAAGCGTGATGTCCAGTTTCTCGCGCCAAAGTACCACTATTCGTGAGGCATCAGACTATTATCACGGCTGTCCCACACTCGTCCTGCCAGGTCAAGTGTGGTTAGTGATTTGACCGCGTCAAGCATATGGACGTGCGGGACGCCATGACAAGCAGCGAGAACATTGTAGACCTCTTCACGAACCGACTACCTCAACCATGGACTCTGCTTACAACTGCGGCCATGTGACGCATGACGGCGCTGCGCGTTCGAGGGAGTGTTGAGGTGAACGGGATCGCCTGTGTAAGTTGTGATGACATACGACCACCAGATTTAACCCCGGCCCGGGCAAGCGACATGGTCACAGGGCTAATCTCGTTAACTGGCAATCGTGAGCGTGTTTAGCCTCTGGCTCTGGCACTGATTGCTAGTGTCTTTCTACTGTCTTCAACTGGGTTCATTGGCGTTTCTAACTCAGTCATGTCCTCTCGTCCACAGTTTTCCACACTTCTGTTTTCGCTTTTCAGCAGGATTGTAATCAGGACTTTGTTTGTACCTCGGCCTGTCTCTAGTGCCACAGACGTATCACTATTGTTTCTTGTCCATGTTTTCATCAAGTTCGCCTTCTCGATACAGGGATGATCTTCATCCCAGTGCATGAGGCGTTTCGAGCCTCGTGACAGGTACCAAGGTCTTGATGTTCTAAGGACACACTTGCACTTATTCTCATCAAGCGACAAAGCCTGAATTTTGTATTTTGATATGATCAACTCAAGTCAATGGCATGCTCCAGAGCTACCAAAGTAGGATATATGCGTTTCGGGCTCCCCTTCGGGCAGCTCAACCCTCCTTTTCGGGTGAACCATGTGAATTATGGAGGCCCACAAGCATGCGTTGTCTGGCTGTCAACGAATTTGGTGTGTGACTGGACTCAGGAACACGCTGACAAAGGATCGTGATTTGTCCGTCTGTACTTGAGTGAATATTCTATGATCGATCGATTCCTACATCCTGTCTGGTACCATCATCAGAACACACTTGCAACTTCCTTATGCCTGCTAGTAACCTTAACAAGAGACACAAACGTAATCGCTCAAGTGGTGGCCTTACGAAGGACCAAATCGACGAGCTCGCCATAATGCTGGCTGTTATCGAAGGTCAAGTCCAGACCCTTCAGAACAACAAGCAGTGGCTACATCGAAGAAATTCAACAGCTTGTGAAGGAGGCCGCGACCGTTTTTGCTCAAGTGAAATGATTTCAGGCACTGAAGGAAAGAAACCGAAAGCTGTGGTACGCTTTGAGTACATTTTCCTAGGAGTTCTACTGATTCTTCATTTCTAGGTCGTCTCATTGTCAAACATGGACAGTGAGACATTGAAAAGCAGATCAGGCATGAATCATGCAATCACAGTCAACACTGGCCATAGCCTGGAACAGTTTTTGGCTGGCGTATGTATGTCTTTACGAGGGTATACCCAACCGTGTGATTTGGAGATCATAATGAAAGCTGTTGAGAGTTGGGACTTTTTCTATCTCTTCAACATGCTGTCAAACTACTCTAGGAATGTCAATAATCATGTACGTCCTCGTTTTTGATCTTCACGCTCAGCTGCCGATTACTAACTTGCCATAAGTCGGAAGCTTCTGCAAGGATCATAATCGATCCCTGGATTATTTCGGGCATGGAGATTATTGAAGCCAATAATATCAAGTATCGCTCTGTTCTTATTCCTGAAACGCTAGTTTGGTCCCTGCAATCCAAAAGCGATCAGCAGGCCAGCATCGATTACTTATTTCACAGGAAGCATTGACTTGACTATGTCAATCTGAACTATCATTTGCCTGATGAGTCGAACGCGGAGCGAAATGTCACGGTGAATGAAGGTATATATATTCTTCAAGATTGTACAGAACTCGACATTGACAATCTCGTCAATTGATAGCTATCAAGATGCTTGCACATGGTGAAAATGCTGCGCGCTCATTACGTTTTTCACCAATGCAGATACCTGTTCTATCTGCGAGGCCAAACAAAAAATCCAAGAAGCTTTATAAGCATGAGCCTCGAGTAGTCGCATAATGTCTGGCGCTGTGAGTTCTTCTGAGACTTCTATGTTCTGTTGATATTGACGTCCATTGAATTTAAAGGTCTGCCAAGTTGCAAGAGTAAGTGGATCATACCCCTCTAATGTGGTATATTTATCTGGCCCCCACAAAGTTATGTCCATCGGTGAAGCGCGTGCCGCCTCTTCAAGATTTGAGATGTACAGCACACGTGACCATGACCCATCGGAGTCGGGATACTGGGACACAAGAGCTGTCCTCAATATTATCAACTTATTTATCTTTCTGTTTGATGTCATCCTTGTGATGTTTGTGTGATCTTGTGCTCATGCACATCTTGTCCTCAATATCAACATGTCATGCCCCACTATTGGCACAGATCTATCTTGTCGGGGATGAAGCTCCCAGCAATCCCTGACTTCATTCTGGCCCCAACCTTGCTGTGTTCAGTTAGGGCCTTGTTCTCCAAACTCAATGCTTAATCCCAGCTACAACCTCACTGCTTAATCCCAGCTCCAACCTCACTGCTTAATCCCAGCTCCAACCTCACTGTGCTCAGTTAGAGCTTTGTTTCTCCAAAACTAAATGCTTAGTCTCAGCCCCAACCTTGCTGCGCTTAGTTAGACCTTTGTCTTTGAACAAATTCAATGCTTAGTCTCAGCCCTAATCACACTTGTGCTCAGTTGTAGCTTTGTTTTTGATAACTCAATGCTTAGTCTCAGCCACAACCTCACTGTGCTCAGTTAGAGCTTTTCTTTCCAAAACTCAATGCTTAGTCTCAGCCCAACCTCACTGCACTCAATAGGGCTTTATATTCCAAAACTCAATGCTTAGTCCTCAACCTTGCTGCATTCAGTTACAGCTTTGTCTTTCAAATTTCAATGCTTAGTCCCAGTTCCAACCTTGCTGCACTCAATTAGGACCTTGTTGTTATAACTCAATGTTAAGCTTCTACTATGAATGGCAGTTAGATGAGAAAAACTCTTTCAATGACAACCAATAAAATATATCAGAATAATCAGAGCTTTTTTCACAGCATGATGACTGTCATGAATGACAAAAATAAAAACACATGCTCAACATCTTTCTAATAATTAAAGGTTAACAGCAGTCAAGTACAAAGAGTAGGAACTGCAAATTTATTGATTAAATAAAATCTCCAATCAGCATTGAATATACATACCTGCCTGAATGAAAGTCATATATAAAGTTCATTAATGGAACACAGCTCAGAAAAAGAGGCTAACTTTCAAGAAAAAAGCCAATAACTGCTTGAAAAAGACAGAAAATACTACCTTAATAACTATGAAATCATCTATCATCATAAAAGAAACTATAAAGAAAGCATACCTGCCAAACACAAAGCTACTCAATATTCTAAGAGCCTGGTAAGTAATGTAATGAAACTTCACTCTTGGTCTTTTGAGAATGTAGTCTCAAATCAAGAAAAGTAGTTGAATCAGATATATATCAAGCAAGTAGCTCAATATCAAGAATAGTCCAATATCAAGAATGTAGTCCACAATGAAGAATATAATGAAAGTATCTAAACACTACCATGTTAAGCTATATACATTGAAAGAAGTCAGTAATACCTATTGTCTTGAAACTTACACCTACATTTATAAACTATTGTTCAGCTATTTTCCAGAATTTCCAAGTCAATAATTTGACTTCATGTATAGAATGACAACAGCAAGCTCAATGTCACAACCCTGCCATCTCTGGACCCCCTATGCTGCCCCAACCCCAGCACACACCCCCACACACCTCCGGGGCCACCGACAACCCCACAATGCTGCATCGGCAACACCCACGGCCATCTCC
>QGOB01000746.1:4207-21262 GCA_003313055.1 Termitomyces sp. MG145
TTTTTTTTGGAGTAGCATTTAGAATGGTGAGGATACTGACGCCCTGGGTGTTATCACTCCTGTCTGGCACCTCGGGTTTAAACCAGGCTAGTGATCGGAAGAAATCCGTGATAAGTCTCCATGAGGAAATGTCATTACGCACTGAGTGTGCTGGCCTAGGGGGGATGTCATCCTACCCCTGCTCTTGTCTGCTGCCATATACCCACTGAAACCCCGCTTTGTTCCCCTTGTCTGGGCTTGGTCCCCTGAGGGAGGACTTTGTAGGGTGTGTTAATCCATGTTTTTTGCACTAGACCATGTCGGATAGCGTTTACCAAACTTCTTATTGGTCAGTTTTACATCGAGTTCTGCTCTGCTCATGATAATCTTTTCCCATCTACTCATGATCTCATCTCTGGCATGGGGCACGTCGTTTTTCTGGATTACCCTTTACTGGTCCTGTGGATTGTTCCCTTACATCACCCCCCCTCTAGGTTGCAGTGCCTCAATGCACACCATGCTGAGTAGAAGAGCGTCGGCAATAGAGTGTACAATCCTCACATGAGCCTGGAGGCATCTGAGTGCCAGTCATAGAATTCCTTCACTCAGATGGGGGCCCTAACACGCTCTGCTGGTTCCCAGGAAGCATCCTCATATCCATCGCCCTTCCACTTGACCCGGTATTGGAGCTTGCAACAAAAAATGTGACTATTTAGGATTGCCTCAACCTCATAGTGCTCCTCATTGTCCACAATTACCGGTGGTGGCAGAGGATCCACTTGCTGGCCTGGGATAGGATCAGAAATTGCTGGGCAGAGTTTGACCACATAGAAGACCAGATGAATCCTGCGCATTGCGCGGGGTAAGTGCAGATGGTATGAAAGACAACCCACAGCGCATTTGACCACATATGGGCCCAGGAACCTGTGAGAGAGTTTCTTGGATGGGCATGTGGTTTGAATGTCCTATAGACCTTATCTCCTGGGAGGTATTCCGGTGCTGGGGTCCGGCACTGGTTGTAGTACTGGGCCATGTTGTCCTTGGCCTTGGCTGGGCTGCCCTTGCCTCCTCCTGTGCTTCCTTTATGCAGTTCACAGACTCATTGACAGACTCATTCTGTGAGGGATGTTGACATGGTTCAAAGCCCATATGAGGGTTGTGCCCAGTGTCTAGCAAGAAGGGGTTGGCCTGGGTTGCAGAGTGCACATGGTTGTCATACTGGAATTCTGTGTCTGAGAGGAGTTCATCACAGTTGTCCTGCCACTTGCTGCAGAAGATCCAGAGGTACTGTTCCAACTATTGGTTGATATGCTCTGTCTGGCCATCTGACTGAGGGTGATATGCGGTAGAGGCCTGAAGTTTGATTCCCAGCAGCCAGTACAGCTCCCTGGTGAATTCAGCAATGAACTGAGGACCCCAACTGGACACAAAGGCATCAGAGAGGCTATGGAGCTTCCAGACATTCTTGTGGTACAGGTTTGCAGTGCCCAGGACAGAGCAGGTGGTAGTAGTGGGGATGAAATGTGCTCTCTTCCCAACACTGTCACCATGTGCATCTGGCAGCTCTGAGATGAAGTCGACCAAGACCATGCTCCACCTGTCTTTGAGGATGGGGAGAGTGTGCAGCTTGCCCATGGGTGCCTGGCAGGAGGGCTTGGTCCTGAGGCACATGTCACAGGTACTGGTGTAGGTTCCAATATAGCACAACATTTGGTGCTATCAGTAGTTACACGATACCAGCTCTAGAGTTTTCCAGTGTCTAGGATGTCCTGCAACCTTAGAATCATGGTGCTGCTCCACAATCCGTTGCCTCAGCTCCAGGTCATTTGGCACATAGATGCATCCCCGGAAGGTGAGAATTCCCTGGTCCAACTGCCACTCCTGACTGTCATGACTCCACCAACTCCAGGCCCTCACATGCTGCTCCAACTCCAGTACACAATCTTCCCCACCTCCCACACACCTCTGGGGCCACCAACAACCTCACAACGCTGCACCAGCAACACCCTTGGCCATCTCTGGACAGACCCCCAGGCATCACCAAACCCTGGCATCCTGGCTGACACATCACCCCGGAGCTTCCATGTCATCGGATATATCCAAACCCCTGGCACACCGGCCATCACATGACATTTCTCCTGCAAACTGTCAGCATGCCACATCTGCTCCTGTGGCGTTGACAGTGCCACTATCATGCACCACAACTGCCGACCTGCCCTATGCAAGGCAGCTGTAGCCTGCACCAGCATGCCCTGACAAATGCCATGACCCTGGGGCTGAGACCTCACCCCAGGACTTAGCCAGAGATCATTCTACCTCTGGAGTCCTTCCAGCAGTGACCATCACCCTGCTGCCTCCCCCCACAATGACGACAGTCTCCAAGACCTCATCTGCAATCAAGGCAGACCCTCCCCCTTCTTTTGATGGAGATCGGGTGCAAGGTTGCTAATTCCTAACTGTCTGCAAACTGTACATTAGTTTGCACACATCATCCTTTGGCAATCTAATGCAAACAATTAAGTGGGCATTGTCCTACATGAATGCTGGATGTGCAGCTGATTTGGTGCAGGAGATTTTGGAGGATGATGCCAATATGTTCCCTGACTGGGCTGCCTTTGAGTCTTGGTTCCTTTCTGAGTTCACGCACCCAGACAAGGCACAATACGTGGCCCTCATGCTAGAGGGCACCTCCTATCACCAATAGGGCCACACCCTCAACATGTATGTAGATGGGTTCAAACAGTTGGTTTGGTGCTCGGGGTTCCCCAGGTCTGCACAACTGGTCCTTTGTTTCTGGCATGGGCTGGACCCATCAACCCATAAGCAGATCGATAGCATGGTAGAAGGATGACCCTGGGACAATGATATAGAAGGCTGGATTGTGACGGCACATCTGGTAGACCAAAACACTCATGCAGACCAACAGTTTGAAGCATTTCACCCCTCTTGGTCGTGCCCACTAATGCCGCTTTGCCCTCCTGCAAAGCCACCCACTCATTGGGCACCTGCCCTGCTACCTGCGCCCACAGCTGCTCCAGCTGCACGAGGCCCAGCACCTTTGGTTCCTGCAGCTGCTCAGCCAGCAAAGATCTCCATGGGGTCCCCATGGACATTGACACTGCTTGGAGGAGGGGAGGAGTTCCCACCTCCACATGCCACTGATGTGGAAAGCTCGGTCACTGGGCCCGCAATTGCCCAGAAGGGCTTGACATCCACTACTTGTCTGCTGACAAGCAGGATGCACTCATCATGGAGCTCTTGGTGACCAAGGATGCAGTGGGTGTGCTCTCCCCAGAAGTGGCAGATAGGGTGTCAGAGGCTGAGGAAGAGGATATGCCAGAGGATTTTTAGCATTGCAGTGGATGGACCATACACCTCCACTGCTCAGCTCCAACCATTTTGCATGTCTTTCTGTAGAATCCCCAAATATAACTCCCATTGTTGATTCTTTAGTATGCAGACCTGTTGAGACCTCTGCAGACATACTACCTCCTCTTCCTCTGGCACCTGCCAAACCTCCCCCTCCTCTCCAAGCACACATCCCTAGTTGGGAGCGGCAACTTCCACATCAATACGTCATGGCCTCCATTCCATCTGCTACCTCTCTCTCCCTTGAAGTAGAGCTAGAGACTACCAACACACAGCGTACACAGCATGTCCAGGCTCTGCTAGATAGTGGAGCCACCGGACTCTTCATGGATGCCACATTTGTTGAGCAGCATCAGCTGACTACCCGACCACTGACCCAACCCATCCCTGTATACAACATTGATGGTACTCTCAACAAAGCTGGCTCCATCTGGTGTGTGACAGAGTGCATCCTCCACTATTGCAACCATGCAGAGCAGGCAGTGTTTTCCATTACCAGTCTTGGGAAGCAGGATGTGATTCTAGGTTACACCTGTCTGCATAATCTGGATATTGACTGGTCTATGGGGGAAGTCAAAATGAGTCAATGTCCACGTCAGTGCTCCACATGCACAGAAGAAGCCAGATCCGAGTGTTGTGCCTATGTCTGGGAGCAAGCTGTGGTCCAAGCCTGTCAATGGGGTCCTCTGCCCTACCCTGACCTGGACCTGTTGGACCCTCTTCCCTTAGAATTCCCTTGTAAGGAGGCCCTTCACAAGGATGCTCTATGACCAAGAGGAGACTCCAAATTGGAATAGGCTAGCGGTAGCAACTTGCAGAGAACTCTGGAGCCTGACACTCCAGATGAAGTCATTGAGGAAGGCAATCGGATCCTGACAGCCTTACCACCCCAACCACCAGACACTGCTGAGATACGCACCAGTCAGACCACATCGTAGCATTTGGCAGAGGCCTTCACCCAGAACATGCAGCCAAAGTCCTTCCGAGATGCCATACCAGACTACCTCCATGACTTTGAGGATGTATTCTCCAAGACTCCTTTGACTCCCTCCTGGAGCACAAGCAGTGGGATCATGCCATTGAGTTAGTCCCTAATGCAGAGCCCTCAAACTGCAAGGTCTATCCACTTGCGCCAAAGGAGCAGGATGAGCTCAATGCCTTCCTCCAGGAGAGAACCTTGAGTCTGGTAGAATTTGCCCTTCCAAGTTGCCCATGGCCTCTTCCATCTTCTTCATAAAAAAAAAAGACGGCTCCCTTTGGCTGGTGCAGGATTATTGGGTGTTGAATGCCCTCACCATCAAGAATTGCTACCCTCTTCCCCTCACCTCTGAGCTTGTCAATAATCTCTGTGGTGCACAGTATTTCACTAAGTTAGATGTCTGCTGGGGCTATAACAATGTGCGCATTAAGGAAGGAGATGAGTGGAAGGCAGCTTTCCAGACAAACTGAGGGTTGTTCAAACTGCTGGTTACAGACCATGATAAATGACATCTTCTGTGATCTCATTGCAGAGGGAGTAGTGTGCATGTACCTTGATGACATCCTCATCTTCACCAAGACCCTGGAAGAGCACTGCTGCATTGTACAATTGGTTCTGGAACAACTCTGCCAACACCAGCTCTACCTCAAACCTGAGAAGTGCAAGTTTGAGCAGACCCAAGTGGAATACCTTGGACTCATCATCTTGCATGGAACAGCAGAGATGGACCCAGAGCTGGAGTGGCAGACTGGCCAGCGCCCCAGAACAAGAAGGAGGTCCAATCCTTCCTAGGTTTCACCAACTTCTACTGGCAGTTCATCCAGGACTTCTCATATCATGCCTCCCTCTCTTTGACCTGACTTCAAAAGACCAGCCTTGGCAGTAGAAAGACACTCAGCAGACAGCTTTTGAGACCCTAAAATATGCAGTGACCTCCCAACCAGTTCTCATCTCCCCTGACAACAACCTGCCATTCTGTGTGGAGGCAGACAGCTCAGACTTTGTAACTGGAGCTGTCCTCTCCCAACAGTCTAAGGAAGATGGGAAGTGGCACCCCATTGTGTTCTACTCCAAGAGTCTCAATGCTGTGGAGCATAATTATGAGATCCATGACAAGGAAATACTAGCAATCATCCGTTCCTTGGAAGAGTGGTGTCATTGCCTAGAAGGGGCCCAACATCAGTTTGAAGTCTGGACAGATCACAAGAGCCAAGAGTACTTCCGCACTGCAAAAAAGCTCAACTGACAACAGGCCCACTGGTCCCTCTACCTGGCCAACTTTGACTTCACACTTCACCACAGGCCAGGTTAGAGTATGGGTAAACCGGACACATTATCACGCTGGGCAGACCACAGGACTTGAGCAGATGACAATGACAATATCATCCTGCTTGGGCCAGAGCTGTTTGCAATTCAGGCACTTGAGGGTTTGGTGATCCAGGGTAAGGAGGTATCCATCCTGGCAGACATTTGGAAGGGCAATCAAGAGGGGCTCCATGAGGATGTGGTGGCCAGGGCTGCAGCAACACTCAAGACAGGTCAACAGACAGGGACTTGTTCTATCCACAGCCAGGAGTGGCAGTTGGACCAGGGAATTCTCACCTTTCAGGGACACATCTACATGCCAAATGACCTGGAGCTGAGGCAATGGATCATGGAGCAGCACCATGATTCTAAGGTCACAGGACATCTTGGATGCTGGAAAACTCTAGAGCTGGTATTGCATATGTCAGGTCCCACTGACAACAGGAGCTCAGCTACACTGGCAAGTCCTTACTAGGCAAGCTTGGGAGGCCAAGTACAGGTCCAGGGCTTCTCAGAAGCTCCAGTGCAATTACAAGTGGCCCAGAACAAAGTCTGGACGCTCCAGGTACAAGTAGTAACATGTGCAAAGACAGACATGCTCCAGGTTAGGAAGCACAAGTTCAGGAAGTTGGAGTTTTTACTGGAGAGGCGAGGGAGGATGGGAAAAGTAAGATTGATTGGGAACGGAAGTAGGCTCAGAAGTTGATAGAGATGAGTACAGAACAGATAGGAGATAGATTGATCAGGAAACCGGGAGATGATAAGAAATATGGAACTGGAGATAGAGATAGGGGGAAAAGATACAAGATAGGAAATAGAGAGATAGAGAAGAGATATGGAATAGGAACATGAGTCACGGAACAGAAGTATGAGGCGCAGAGATGAGATACAAGAGATGAGATGAGAGAGATAGACGGAGACACAAAACTAGACCGGAACAGAAACAAAGACTATGGTGAATATCAAGACTCCTCGACTCGTATGCTATCCTACGATTTATATATTACCCTCCTGCTAAGTCCCAGGCAGGGTTCCAGCCTGGGGCCATAGCATCTGATTATCCTCTGACTAAGTCCCGGGACAAGCTCTCAGCCCCAGGGTCGTGACATCTGTTGGGGCATGTTGGCATGGGCCACAGTTGCCTTGCATAGGGCGGGTTGGGGCTGTGATGTGCAAAAGCATCACTGGGGCAAGTGTGGAGCCTGGTGATGTGCCAAGGGTTTGCAGGAGGAATGTTACATGATGGCTGGGGTGCCGGTGGTTTGGATATATCCAATGACAGGGAAGCCTTGGGGTGACATGTCAGCCAAGATGCCAGAGTTTGGTGATGCCTGGGGGTCTGTCCAGAGATGGCCAAGGGTGTTGCCAGTGCAACATTGTGAGTGTTGGTGGCCCCGGAGGTGTGGGAAGTGGAGGGGAAGTGTGTGCCGGGGTCAGAGCAGCATACGAGGGTCTGGAGTTGGCGGGGTCAAGACATTTACCCCCTTTTTTAGCATCAAGACCCTTCAAGACAGGGCCAGTGGTGGCAGTGCCATGGGAATCAAATTCAAAGTTAGTGTTGGCATAGAAGTCCCTGGAATTGAAGTCAAAGTTGTATGGTGGCCGCCCAGAAGCAGCTGTCTGCAGGATAAAAAGGGGCTCACCACAGGTACTCCCCTGTTCCCATGTCTTCTCCCAACTCTTCCTTGGGTTCTCCTACTTCCTCTTCCTCCGACAACAACCAAGTCTGGTCCTGGGAGCAGTACAAGGCATGCCAGGCTTTGCATGACTGTCGCCGGCAGGAGCACAAGTTGTTCATATTGCTTTACCAATGTAAGTGGAGTGCTCCTGTGGTATTCCAGAATTGACCATTTGTCAGAGGTGTCGTTGCAAACTCCTGGGGCTGGTCCATCCCAGCAGGTCCATTTGGAGATGATAGTGTCACAGCCAGCTCCCCATGTGGTTCAGACGTCTTCCCCTGGGCATCAAATACCTCAGGAAGTTGCAATGCTGGAGCAAGTGGCGGAGGCATTGGCCTGGGTCCAGGGCCTTCCAACCCTTGCATGGTGTCAGGAGCACAGCCTGGTAGGTGGTCTTTCTTTGCTGCAGGTTCCCAGAGCCAATGTAAGCTCTTTCAGTGTGTTTTCTGTGCTTGTTGGGGAGACCCTTGCAAGTTCATAGCTCCAGAGGCAGGGTCGCAATGGGACTCCTCCATGTGCAAGGCCTGCCAGGCCCGCCACAAGGGGTGTTTGGTATTGTGGCTCTGGAAGGCAACCTGTGTAGCAGAGGAGCAGGAGTGGGGTGTGGAGTGGGTCTTGGCCTGGATCGTGGCAACTCCTAAGCCAGGAGCAAGGTCCAGGCATGCGTGGGGGGGTTGTCAGGAATCTGGGGGCAGTGGTGTGGGGTCTGGGGCTGTGGTGAAGGTGGGACCGCTGCAAGGAGTGCAAAGGTTGTTGGAGGCTGGTTCCGGAAAACAGCGGGTATCCTCTTCATCTGGTTGGCCCCCCAAGCACCCCTGAAAGTCCCCTTCTCCCAAGGTGGGTCCCCCTGGAGTACACATGTACTCCCCACAAATGGGGAGGCTCCTAGGCCCCACTTTCCTGGCAACTTGTGAGATACCAGCGGCAGAGATAGCAATGCACCAATGGATGCAGGCTCTGATGGAGGAGATTGCCCAGAGGGATGCGAAGCTGTGGGTGGTCCGGAGGGAGTGTGACATGGCAAGACAGGAGCTGGGGGCCAGGGTGGGGGTGGGGTTGCAGGAGGTCCAGGTGGAGTTGCAGGGGTTGCGGGGAGAGCAGGATGCAGTGAGGAGGGAGTTGGAGGCAGCTATGGGGGTTGTTAATACCCATGTGGTGGAGGTACAGGACCTCCGAGCGCACATCCAGCAGCTCAAGGACACTGTGGCAGCTTTCCAGGCATGTCCGGCACTCCTATCATCCTGGGCTGATTCATTGGACAGGCACGTTGTGGAGGCGGTTGCTCTCTGAGTTGAGAGGGAGGCGGTGGTCCGGAGATGGGATTGGGCTTTGCAGGAGGCAGCCGCAGGATGGGGCGAGGCTATGCATAAGTGCTCCTGGTCCTAACTCCCTTGCTAACTGACCTGAGCCCTCAGGCTGAGTGTGGGAACACCATCGCCTGCTGGACACATCTTTGGCAGCGCTTGCATCCCTCCAGGAGGGCCTGTCCCAGCTCCAACACTTGCCACTGCCAGAGGTTGAACAGAAGAGGTGGCGGTTCCAGGAGAGGAGTATGGTGCAGGGGAGGAGGGCAAGTGAATGGGGGTGGGGGTGTACTTTCTTGTTTTTTGTGTCTCCGGGTGCCCACATCCTATACTGTATCTTTAGAGTCTGTACATACATACCCTCAATGCTATACATGTCTTGGAGTATTGCAATTCAGTGAAAATTATATGAGAGAGGGTAAAGAGGGCTTAGGGGTACTGGTAGAAGTTGAATCCCTGGTGAATCCAGAGGCAGGGGTTAGGCCCACTACTGCCATCTGTAGGTTCTAGTCCCAGGGTTCCTGGGGCTTGTTGTGGTGCCACCGGTGGAAGTCCTGGAGCACCAGGGGAGCTTCGGAAAGGTTTTTGCGGGGTTCCCAAGTGTCGTCCTCAGGGCCATAACCTTTCCAATGCATGAGGTAAAGGGTCTGGTTGCGGACTTGCCGGGAATCGAGGATTTGGTCGACTTTGTATTGGGTGTCACCTTCGAGTTTGATTGGTGGGGGTTGTTTGGGTTGCTGGCTGGGAAAGGGATCTGGGGCATATTTTTCAAGGAGGCAGATGTGGAACACTGGGTGGAGTCCTTTGAGGGCTGGAGGTAGGTCGAGCCTGTAGGCATGCATCAAAACCTTCCAGAGGATTTTGAAAGGTCCAAAATGCTTGTGGTTGAACTTTGGGAAGGGTTGGCAGGTTTTAATGTTGCATCAGTCGAACTATACAAGAGTTCTGGGAGGCCAGTCAGGAGTGGGCTCACGGCGGGAGTCAGCATGCTTGGTGTAGGCTTTGTTGGCGGTGTCAATTTCTTCCCAGAGGAACTCATGAAGGGACCAGAGGTCTTGCACGACTTCGTGGGCAATGTGCAAGGGGATATTGTTGAAGGAGAGGGTGAGCTGGGGGTGGTAGCCCTTGTTAGCATAGAAAGGGGAGACTCCGGTGGCAGAGTGGAGTGTGTTGTTGTAGGTGAACTCGGCCAGGGGCAGGTTGTGCCACCAGTTAGTTGATGTAGAGGCAGAGGTATTGCTCCAAGGTCTGATTCACGTGTTTAGTCTGTCTGTCAGTCTCTAGATGGTAGGCAGTAGATAGATTAGTTTTTACTTCCAAGGCCTTGCACAGAGACTGCCAGAATCAGGAGACAAAGAGGGGGCTGCAGTCAGAGATGATGTCATCAGGGAGTCCATACTTGGAGAACACATGCTTGAGGAAGATCTAGGCAAACTCCGGGGCATTGTCAGTGGTGTGGCATGTGATGAAGATGGCTTGTTCTGTAAGGCAGCAAACCACCATGAGGATGGCATTGAAGCCGTCAGAGTCAGGGAGTTCGACGATGTGGTCCAGGGAGATCGATGACCAGGGGTGGTGGCCGATGAGGAGGGGTTTGAGGAGGCCATTGTCACGACCCTGCCATCTCTGGACCCCCCCTACGCCGCCCCAACCCCAGAACACACCTCCCCTGCACCCCCCACACACCTCTGGGGCCACCGATGACCCCACAATGCTGCACCGGCAACACTCACGGCCATCTCCAGACAAACTCCTGGGCATCACCAAACTCCGGCATCTCGGCAGACATGTCACCCCAAAGCTTACCTGTCACCGGGCACATCTGGACCCCCAGCATCCCGGCCATCACATAACATTCCACAACATTCCTCCCTCAAACTGTCAGCATGTCACTGGGCCACCTGCTTCTGTGGCGTCGACGGACACCACCACTACATACCATAACCACCAACCTGCCCAACGCAAGACTGCCACAACTGCACCAACATGCCCCAACAACTGTCATGACCCCGGGGCCAAGAGCCTGCCCCGGGACCTAACCGGAGGACAATCAGGTGCTACGGTCCCAGGCCAGGACCTTGCCGGGTACTTAGCAGAAGGGTAGTACATAAACCATCGGGTAGCATACAAGTTGGGAAGTCTTGATATTAACCATAGTTCTCCGTATCTCCGTGTTCTCTGTCTCTGTCTCTATCTCAATCTCAATCTATTCTCTTGCCTCTCTTCTCTCTTTTGTCTCGTCTCTCATCTCTTGTCTCCATGCCTTGTGTTTCCATTCCGTGACTCGTATCTCTGTTTCGTATCTCTCCTCCATTTCTCTATCCACTGTTCCGTATCTCTTCCTCTCTATTCCTACTCTCTGTTCCGTGTCTCTTCTCGTTCCCCGGTTGTTTGACCAATCCACCTCCATCCATTCCATACCTAACTCCTCCCACTCCCAATCCTATCCCCACCCTCCAATCAATACTACCCTCCTATTCCCCATTCCCCCCTCCATTACAAACCCACTATCCCCTGAACCTGTGCTCCCCTCCCCAGAGCACTTCCTGACCTTGTACGTGTCGCTACTTGTGCCCTGGAGTGTCCGGACTTCACCCTGGACCACTCGTAGCTGTACCAGAGCTTCCAATGAGCCTCGGACCTGTACTTAGCCTCCCGTAGTAAGGACTTGCCAGTGTAGCTAAGCCCCCGTTGTCAGCAGGACCTGACAGCCATAGGAGCAATGATGGGGGACCTTGGCCCAGAGGCAGGATTTTCAGGCCCAGACATACCAATGAGCTGAACAGTCTTATGGATTCCTGGATGTCCCCACAGTTTATGGTTGTGATGTTGTCGGAGGATGTTGAGGCATATCCTTTTGTGGTCTGGGGCATAGATTTGACTGTCGTGGAGGAGGAGGGAGTTGTCAGGGGATAGGGTGACGGCTGACTGGGTCAGCGGAGCACCTTTGGGAGTGTTCTAGGAGTCATGCTGGGTGAAGGGGTCTGGGGGAGCATTGCAGATTTTGTGTAGGATTCCTTCTTTGTTCATAATCAGCACAGCATGGAGGTGTTTGGGGGGGATTGCAACTTTGTGGTTAAAGGAGTTCCGCTCCGCCTCAAATGACTTCTTTGGGTAGACATCCAGTTGTCGGGTGAGGGCATTGAGTTTGACTCTGAGGCAGCTGGGGCAGTAGTGGATGGTGAAGTCATACTCTGAGAGGGTCTCCGACCAGCAGGCTTGGCGGCAGCTGAGCTGTTTTGTAGTTGTGAAGTACTGAAGGTTGTTGTGATCAGAGTAGACTTGGATGTGGTGGGGAGCTCCTTTGAGGTAGGCCCGCCATTGCTTGAAGGCTTCGACTATGGCAAGCAGTTCTTTGTTGTAGATGTCGTAGTTGAGCTCCACCAAGATCATTGAGCACATGTAGAAGGTGACAGGGCAGAGCTCGCTGCTGCCAGGGTTTATCTGGGAAACGATGCTAGCGATGGTGTAGTTGGAAGCATTGCATTCCAAGACAATGGGGAGAGAGGGGTCGTAATGCTGGAGGATCGGGGTGGAGGTGAAGACGGATTTGAGGAGTTCAAATATGCTCTGGCACTTGCTGTCCCAGTTCCATGGAGTGTCCTTCCGGGTGAGCTGGTTGAGGGGTTTTGTGATGCTGGAGTAGTTATCTATGAACCAGCGGTAGAAATTAGTGAAGCCCAGGAAGGACTGTACCTCCTTGATGTTCTGGGGCAGTGGCCAGTCCAGGATGGCTTGGATCTTGACTGGGTCCATACGTATGCCGTCTGAGGAGACTATCATACCAAGATACTCCACCTCCATAACATGGAAGGTGCACTTCTCCAGCTTGGCATGAAGGTGGTACTCCTGGAGGCATTCCAGGACTTGGCGCACATGCTTCCGGTGGTCATCAAGGGAGCCTGAGTAGATGAGGATATTGTTGAGGTACACAATCACAAAGACATCGCTCATGTCATGGAAGATGTCATTCATGAAGTACTGGAAGGTAGCAGGGGAGTTGGTCATTCCGAAGGGCATGACAAGATATTTGAAGAGTCCATAGCGGGTGTGGAAGGCAGTTTTCCATTCATGTCCTGGAGCTATGTGCACATTGTTGTAACCAGATCGGAGGTCTTTTTTGGTGTAGATTTTGGCACTGCGGAGACAATTGACAAGATCACTGATGAGGGGGAGGGGGTAGACGCAAAGGCAGAGGGAGCCATCCTTCTTCTTTGCGAATAGTATGGGTGCTCCAGTGATGGAGTTTGAGGGTCAGATGAATCTTTTGCCAAGCATTTTGTCGAGGTAGTCCTTGAGTGTGCAAAGCTTCACCTTGGACATATTGTAGACCTTGTTGAATGGAGGCAAGGTACTTTCTTTGAGGTTGATTGTATGGTCGTATGATTGATGGGGGGGAAGTTCCTTGGCACTCCCTTTGGAGAAGACATCGGTGAACTCGTGATACTTGGGGGGGACTACTTTGCATAAGATTTGTTCCTCCATTTTGGGTTTGGTGGGGGTGTCCTCAGTGCAGAGGTGCTCTTTGGAGAGGGTGGGAGATATATGGAGTTGGAAAATGGGGGTGCCATCCCGCAGGATGCACGTGAAAGGTTCCAGGCCTATGATTTTGATGTCCAGGTTGACGGGGCCAAGAGGTTGTTTATGTCATGGCCCCACCAACTCCAGACCCTCATATGCTGCTCTGACCCTGGCACACACCTCCCCCACACCTCCCACACACCTCCAGGGCCACCAACAACCTCACAGCTGCATTGGCAACACCTGCAGCCATCTCTGGACAGATCCCCAGGCATCACTGAACCCTGGCACCTTGGCCGACACGTCACCCCAAGGCTTCCCCTGTCACCGGATACACCCGACCCCTGGCATCCTGGCCAGCACATAACATTCCTCCTGCAAACTGTTGGCACATCACCAGGCCATCTGCTTCTGTGGCATTGACGGGCACCACTACCATGCACCACAACTGCCAACCCGCCCTATGCGAGGCAGCCACGGCCCGTGACAACATGCCCAACAACTACCACAACCCTAGGGCTGAGAACCTGTCCCGGGACTTAGCCGGAGGATAATCAGATGCTACGGTCCTGGGCTGGGACTCTGCCCCGGATATAAGCCATAGGATTGTAAGGGGACATCCCTTCTTGAGCCCATTCCCTCTTGTCTCCTTTCTCCTGTTTCCTTTCCTTTTTCCCCTTCCTTTTCTCTTCTTCTCCCCTTTAGATATTCTCTATACATATTGTGTCCGCATTTCTGATCACCTGACATTGTTCTCAAGGTCATCTGATCTCTTCCTGGTCATCTGACCCTTTTATGACCACCTGACTTGCCAGAGTCACCTGATGGACATTACCAATCCATTCTTTGGCAATGTCCGAGTTTTTCATCTCATCTTTTATTTCCACACTTCTTTTTCAGTGGCTTATGTGTACTATACAGTTGATTCTCACGCTTCTGGGGCCCCAGAAGCATCCACATCCTGGCATAGGGACTCCTCAGACTTATTCTGTTTGGATATCCCTCTGCCAGGTGAGTAGCTAGCCCTGTACACTGTAGCCACTTGCTAATACATCTTTGGATATCCCTCTGCCAGTTGTGTGAGTTTCACAGCTCTCTGAGGTCACCCTTACAAGGATAGCATACGAGTTGGGTAGTCTTGATATTCACCATAGTTCTCTATAGTCTCTGTTTCCGTTCCGGTCTAGTTTCATGTCTCCATCTCTCTCTCTCGTCTCATCTCTCGTATCTTGTCTCCATGCCTCGTACTTCCATTCTGTGATCCATATTTCTGTTCCCTATCTCTCCCCTATATCTCTACTTCCTGTCTTGTATCTTTTCCTCTCTATCTCTGTCTCCTGTTCCGTATTTCTTATCATCTCCCAGTTTCCTGATCAATCTATCTCCTATCTGTTTCGTACCTATCCCTATCAACTTCCAAACCTACTTCCGTTCCCCAATCAATACAATCTTCCCATTCCCTGTTCCCCTCTCCATTAAAAAAACCCCAATCCCCTGAACTTATGCCCCTCAACCCAGAGCACTCTTGACCTTGTGCGCATCACTACTTGTACCCCAGAGCATCTGGACTTCATCCCGGGCCACTTGTAGTTGTATCGGAGCTTCCGAGAAGCCCCAGACCTGTACTTGGCCTCCCGAGCTTGCCTAGTAAGGATTTGCCAGTGTAGCTGAGCCCCTGTCGTCAGCAGAACCTGACAGCTCAGGTGCGTCGCTGGAGGTGGATGGAGTGGATGTCTTAAGGCCCAGAGCAGGGTAGGAGGGGCCTTTGTACCAGTTTTGGGGGATATTGGGGGAAAGTGGGGGGTCGGGCATAGGGTTGGAATCCAGGGTGGTTCGGAGTCACTTTTTAGGGTTGTGGGGGGCTCCAGTGTTGTCTGACCCTCCGCGGTGTGAAGTTTGAGAGGAATGGCAGCGGCCAGGCTGGCATTGGGCCCTGGGAAGGTCATCATGACGTCCTCCCAGTTGATGTCAGGGTTGACATCACGTAGCCAGGGTAGTCCAAGGACAATCTGGGTTGACTCTGGAAGAGAGCTGACCAGGAGATTCACAGGGAACTGGAGACCATTTTCAAGGTGGAGAGTGTCAGAGTGGGAATGGATGATGGGGCCGGAGGTGGGAATGTTCCTGTCAAAGAGTTGGAGCTCCAGGGGCTTCCCAAGGGGGCCAGGAGTTAGCTGTAATTGTTTGCTGACAAACATACCAGTGGCCCTGCTATCGATGAGGGCAGGTAGCATGCTGGGGAGGCCGCCTAATCGGGCACTGATGATGAAGGATTGGGTGGAGGTCAAGCAAAGTTGCAGGGGAGCCATTAGTGGGTGCGTGGGGTGCTCCAGGGCATATGCACCCAGGATAAGGCGAAGGAGAATGGGTTCCAGGGCAGGCATGGGTTGCCAGCGGGGGCAAAGTGTGAAGTTCTGCCAGTCAATCCAGGGGTTGGTTGCGCAGAGCCAGAAGAGTCCCAGGATGAGGAGGGTGGCAGCATGGAGTTTGATTATGAGGAACTGAACTTCCTGCTGCTGGCCAGTGATGGCTCTGGAGGATGTGGTACTGCCATCAAAGAGTTGGAGGTGGATGGGGATGGGTAAGCATTGGAGGGGGTGGGAGGTTGACGAGGCCAGGGACTCATCAACAAAATTGTTGGTGGCACTGCTGTCGATGAGAGTGTCAACGCAGGATGAGGAGGGCCTGTCAGGATTGTGAGGAGAGGTAAGCTGTGGGGGTGTCTGGGGATAAAATTGTTGTGTGGAGGTAAGAAGCTATGGTGGAGGAAACGTTGAGGTCTGGTCTGTGATTTAGTGCATCTTCCAGACCTAAACTGCTGGCTTGTTTTCTGTAAATTGGTAGTCACAATCCTTGCCATCAATGGTCCAGACTGCGTGGCCCATAGTGCGGCGTTTGGGGCAGTCATTGATAAAGTGCCCCTGCTAGCTAGACAGGATGCACAAGCCTTCCTTGTGCCAGCATTTCTGCATGTTGTTAGGTACGTCGATCCAGGGTTGGTCAGAGTTCCAGACCCAATTGGTCCGTAAAGACTCTTTGTCACCGGAGATGTCAGGGAAGTCGGGAGAGGGGTCAGATTCATTGGAGGGGGTTTCTGGGACTTCGTTGAGGGTGGCAGCATTGAGCTGAGCGGGGGGGGCAGGGGCCCAAGGGTTGAATTGGTCCGGTGGGTCCCTGGGCTGGGTTGGGGTGTGAAGCAGGGGTGGCACCAGCAGGCAGTCCCGCATGTGTCCCCTGGGATTGCCAGGAGGGGTTGCTTGTGGGGTTTCAACTGTTCCGGGGGGCCACAGACTCGCTTTGGTCTTCCCAATACTGCTGGTTGACTTGAGTGATGAGTGCCTTGTATCCGTTGTATGTGGTCTGTTTGGGGGCAATGTAGAGGACATCCTTGGGTAGGGCATGGTGGAGAGCAAACTGGAGGGCATTGTAGTTCCAGCCTGTTTTGTAGGCTTCCCGCTTGAACTGGAAGATGAAACTAGTGAACTGTTCCTCCAAGCACATCCAGAGATTGATAAGTGTCTCCTCTGCTTCTGCCACGGTGTTGTAAATGCCAAACTTGCCAGAGAACTCCTGGACAAAGGCCTGCCAATTGGAGAGGATGGGGTTGGTGGAGTCGTACCATAGTAGGGCGGTGTAGTGATCATAGGCTATGCCCTGGAGGTATGATGCTGCAAATGCAACCCAGGAATTCTTGAGCTGGAAGGTGACCGGCTTTGCCTGGAACATAGTGAGGCACTGTGTGAGGTAGGTGCGCCACTTGTGGGGATCGCGGCCTGTGAAAGGTTCCGGCTTCTGTATGTCGAGCTTCCCTTTGTGTGCCAGGGCGTTGCAGGTGTTGTCTGGAGTGTTTTGGTTTTGTGTGGGACTGGTGTTGTAATAATAGTAGAAGTTGTTGCCACCAGATTGTGTTGGAGGGGGG
>QGOB01000075.1:0-10962 GCA_003313055.1 Termitomyces sp. MG145
GAGACAGAGAAGAGCGAGGATGATAGCTAGGAGAACAGTGACATTAAGTAAACCTCGCCAGGGAAATCGAGATTTTCTGATGCCGTGAGCTGCTGGATCGTGCATCAAGTCTTCTTCGTCTGCAGGCTCCATCTCGTCTGCTGCTGGATCATACTCATACGCCACAAAAGCGCCACGCGACGCAGACGGGAATGCAGAGTCTCGGCGCGAGTCTGCCAGAGATATTGTGCTGTCCCGCGGAAACCTCGGCGCAGCAAGCAACTGAGCCGAGTCGCGGGATGACGCAGAAGCCACAGTCAGCTCGTCGTCAGATGCCAGACGATAGAGCAGCATTGAGCCGCGCTGGCCCAGGCTCGGCGTCGGCTCATACGCTCGCGCAAGCTCCAAGTGCGATGCTCGCGAGCCGGGCCGTGACGACGCGAACGGGTTCGGTATCGTTGGGGAGGATGGATTGAGCGGGGACGAGACAAACGAGCTGGCGCGAGGCAGGCGGTTTGGTTGGGACATGGAGGGAAGCAGACGGGCGTCTTCGGTCAGACGAGAGCTCGAGTTGGAATAGCCCTCGGCCATTTCTCCCGCCATCTCCTCCCCAACGACGGGACGGCAGAAGAAAGGAGAATATGTTACATAATCTGACGCAATGTTCCGTCTTGGAATTTTCCAATCCAAATGTGACACTTTGACTTCCGTCATTTGTCTCAATTGAGAACGTGTCGCTACGTGCCTCTCACTGTCCTTATGCATGGATCGTTTCCGTACTTGTGCTTCTGGTCAGGTTCATCGTTCATCCTCTGCAACAACATGTGCAAGATCTCCATTAGGAACCAGCATCTTTCATGAGTGGCGTTTCTTTGATGACTTGAACTTCCTTCCCAACATCCATCACAAGATCACCATGCACACCATGCTCACACAAAACCAAACTCCGCATTTCCTTGTAAAGCTAGATTCCAGAGTACACATTAAGGTAAAAGTTTAATAAAGTTTGTATGGCATGGACAAATTCATGGACAATGCCACATTGTTTTGCATCTGCATCTGTATCTATATCTGTGCCTGTATCCAGCAAAAAAATGACCAGACAAAAATCTAACCCAGATACGAGCATTTATTTGCAAGGAAAATGGAAAGAAGACGATTATGCTTTGATGGCTAACAGCAAAAATGTTGGTTATCCCCGAAATGGCAGCTGTGAGTCCCGTGCTGATGACACCCAAGACAAAGTCAGTATCTAATCAAGTTACTTACAAAATATGCTTCTTTCACCTGGCGGCAGCCACTTTGCAAAACATGCCATGTGTAGCGGGCCTAGACCTCCCAGGCTAATCCTTCCTTCCTTCCTTCCTTCCTTCCTTATTAGAAGGCGCAACCAAGACATGACTCCAATGACTGGCAGAATGGAAGATGTTCTGGGGGATGGAAGGTTGCAGCTTCCATGTGACCTTGACAGGTGAAAAATCCCGATATGCCAATTTTGGTTGGCCAGACAGTGGCATCATCAAGACAGGTGTTGCTGCTAATATCAATGGAAAAACTTAGTCGGCATGTATGTTCTTGTCAGATGGCACATGGAGGCATACAACTGATTTGGAGTGTAGCAAAAATAATGTAGACAGGACAGAGGGCTCTAATTGTGATTTGTAAGTACATATCAACTACATATTGCTAAAGTCATCTTGCAAAGGGACACTGCTGATAAAGGTTAGTGCTCAATTGGAACTGACTACCATCCATATCCATTCATTTGATGTTGAGCTCAACAAGCTCAATAATAGTCTGCTCATCACTAACTATGTCCAACATCACCGGATTGCTGACTACAAGATATTGGACAACAACAAAGTCAAAATCAGTTGTGCTAGATTGGCTTTGCCAGAGTCACAGGATGACTCAGGCCAGCCTCTCCCAACACCTTAGTACCCACTTTCAGTACTGGTTTAGGGGCCTCTATGGCCCTTGGCATTGACCATTTGGATGGCTTACTGGTCAGTGTTAGTAGCAGCCAAAGGAAACCCATTGTAGATAAGTGCAGTGCACTTACTAGATCTACCTTGGCTTGAACATGCCCTAATTTGCTAGAGTGCAGGGCAGCCAAAGAACTGATCAATCCCACTCAGGACTTGTGGTGCTCTAGATAGTGCACTGCAGTCTTTATACTGTTTTCATATGCTGAAGCCTTGGACAAAAACTCTTCAACTATGTTCACCTCCAGTGCAAGGCCTCTTTTGCATATTACTATGATAAGCAAATTGGAGGGCAATCCCTCCAAGAACTTCTCATAAATTGTAAATTTGTCAGGAAAGACTGCTATGTTCTGAGCATGGTCCAGCAAAGTTTCATAAAATCCTTGCACACTATCCTCATCCACATAGACTGTTGCATGGAAAGCTTCCTATGTGTCTTGCATAGTGGAGGGTTGTACAAAGCAATCATACAATCCTAACACTACATCCACAAAATACCAGTGCTGCTGGCTTCTGTTGACATGTATAACATGTTGCAGGTACCATTTTTGGGCAGCCAACTTCAGAAAGTCCATTAACAAGAGAGAACTTTCTTGTTGTTGTGCCCCTTCACTATACCATGTTAGTGCAAAGCAGATGCACACAACTCATTAGCCAATTTTCCAAGTCACTGAACTTGGACATTTCTGAGTAGGTCACTATGGCCTTACTTTGGTCACTGCACTTGGGTTTCATCACTGATTTAACAGCAAAGAGCTGTTCAATCATTGCTTTCCAACAATCATGCATTGTCTGACAATGAAACTCATGTAAAAGGAAATATGTTATACCATTTCCAATCAGTGAATTGGAAAGGCTAAAGACAATTGAAAGAGCCTTTTTCCAGTAGAACAATCTATCATAGAAATGGTATAACATGTTTCTTTTGGAGTATCTCTTTTGAGAAACACTATTGGCTGCCAGCAGTGCTAAACACTGGAGTGGTGGACCAAAGTCAAGCTGAGGTGTCAGCAAAATTTGTAAAGGATTTTGCCAAGGTGTGCAACCATGATGAGTGTCACTTGCCATACTCTGAATCCTTGTCAGAGTCACCAGGGTCACTTCCCTCAAAACACTACTCTCTGGTCATCTATGAAGGACTGTTCATAGTCCTTCAAGTCCCCATTAAAGAATTGCTGTAGGATGATTCAATTATCTCACATCATTCCTTGCCTCTAAGGACCAGTCCCTTGACTAGGTCTGTGCATTAGATCCACTGTGAAAGTAGATCACTCTTCAGTAGACAGGGCATCATTAGGGGCTATCATTCCTGATGCCACATTCCACTGGCACTCCACTGCAGCTTGTCTGGCTGCAAACACTTGTATCACCCCTGATGCCACATTCCACTGGCACTCCACTGCAGCCTGTCTGGCTGCAAGCATCACCCCTGATGCCACATTCCACTGTCACTCCACTGCAACCTGTCTGGCTGCAAACACTTGTGGGGTTTCCCTAGGCTGCTGAAGAGCCTGAAAAAAAGTGAACACTTTGTTCACTGTAGATAGAATCACAAGGTCAACACCCTGTGGAACCAGAGATAGCCATACCAATGTTCAGTAGACAGGGCATCATTAGGGGCTATCATCCCTGATGCAACATTCCACTAGCACTCCACTGCAGCCTGTCTGGCTGTGAACACTTGTATCACCCCTGATGCCACATTCCACTAGCACTTCACTGCAGCCTGTCTGGCTGCAAACACTTGTATCACCCCTGATGCCACATTCCACTGGCACTCCACTGCAGCCTGTCTGGCTGCAAACACTTGTATCACCCCTGATGCCACATTCCACTGGCACTCCACTGCAGCCTGTCTGGCTGCAAACACTTGTGGGGTTTCCCTAGGCTGCTGAAGAGCCTGAAGAACAGTGAACACTTTGTTCACTGTAGACAGAATCACAAGGTCAACACCCTGTGGAACCGGAGATGGCCATACCAATGTTCAGTAGACAGGGCATCATTAGGGGCTATCACCCCTGATGCCACATTCCACTGGAACTCCACTGCAGCCTGTCTGGCTGCAAACACTTGTGGGGTTTCCCCAGGCTGCTGAGGAGCCTGAAGAATAGTAAACACTTTGTTCACTGTAGACAGAATTACAAAGTCAACACTCTGTGGAACTCCAAGAAGTCCATATAGACTTCTATGTAGGCTTCTGGAACCTTAGGAATAATGTTATCCCCCATGCTCTGCTGAACAGTGATATGCTTTGCTACTTTTGCCAGCAGTCTCTGCTTGGTGGAGGCTCTTGGGACCTCCCCATGGTGTCTCCAGAATGCTAGGATCCTCTTCTTGAGAACCTTGTCAGGATCACTATCACATTCATTGCCCAATGACCCAGATGTATCCTCTGGGATTGTCTTGATATGCACTGAGAACCCAGGTCTTCACCATCTGGCTTCTCCCAAGGGCCTCCACCAAGCAGAGACTGCTGGCAAAAGTAGAAAAGCATATCCCTTTTCAGAAGAGCATGGGGGATAACATTATCCCTAAGGCTCCGGAAGCCTACATAGAAGTCTATATGGACTTCTTGGATTTAGATTTCAAGGTTCAAGAGTACCTTCAATGCAAGCAGAGTCAAGGATCACAAGTATCATTGGCATGGCCATCTCCAGTTCCACCAGGTGTTGACCCTGTGATTCTGTCTACAGTGAACAAAGTGTTCACTATTCTTCAGGCTCCTCAGCTAGCTAAGGAAACCCCACAAGTGTTTGCAGCCAGACAGGCTGCAGTGGAGTGCTAGTGGAATGTTGCATCAGGGGTGATAGCCACTAATAATGCTCCATCCACTGAAGAGGGATAAGAAAAATAAAAATAAAAAATAAAAGAAGGAATGCTGCAGGCACCTATCATGGCATCATTGCCACTTCAAGAGCAGTGTTCCCTTGAAACACTACTCCCTGGTCATCTATGAAGGACTGTCCATAGTCCTTCAAGTCCTCATTGTGGAACTGCTGTAGGATGAATCAATCATCCCATGTCATTCCTTGTCACTGAGGACCAGTCCCACAACTAAGTCTGTGCATTGGATCCACTGTTAAAGTGTATCCCTCTTCAGTGGATGGAGCATCATTAGTGGCTATCACCCCTGGTGCAACATTCCACTGGCACTCCACTGCAGCCTGTCTAGCTGCAAACACTTGTGAGGTTTCCCCAGGCTGCTGAGGAGCAAGAATAGTGAATGCTTTGTTCACTGTAGACAGAATCACAGGGTCAACACTCTATGAAACTGGAGATGGCCATGCCAATGATACTTGTGATGCTTGACTCTGCTTGCATTGAAGATACTCTTGAATCTCCAACTCAAGGAAGTCCATATAAACTTCTAGATATGTGTCTGGAGCCTTAGGGATAATGTTATCCCTCATGCTCTGCTGGGTAGCAATATGCCTTGCTATTCTGGCCAGCAGTCTCTACCTGGTGGAGGCCTTTGAGACCTCCCCATGGTGTCTCCAGAACACCAGGATCCTCCACTTGAGGACCTCATTGGGATTGCTATTGCAATCGTCACCTGATGACTCAGATGTATCCTCTGAAATTGTCTCAATATGTGCTAAGAACCCAGGTCTCCACCATCTGGCTGCTGTTGTAGCAGGAGCAGCCCCTGAGCTTGTACCAAGCTCTGGCTGACCTAAGTCCTGGCTCAAGCTGGGTAGGCTCTCACCTACCTCACTCCTGCATCCAGTTTGTTGACCACCACTGGGTGGTCTCACTGGGGTTGTAATGAACAATCATCTGGGAATCACAGCCTCTTTCAGACCCACATACATGTGTGATGTGGCATCCACTGTTACTCCTCTTGGAGTATCTCCTCTCAGAGCACCAAGCAGTGCTCCATATGCCAAGCACTCAGCATCTTCCCCAGCTGCTGCATCCTCCTTCAACATCTCCTGTCCTGGATATTCTTATTGTAATTTTGTCCAACAATGTTATGATAGTATCACTGATGATGAGAACTTTTTTGGCAAAATTTCAGTCATTTGCCAAAGGCAGTAGTCAATGCAAGAGACCCTAAGCCAATCATATTAATAATCTCAAGGTTAGATAGTGTGCAGCTGTGGCTTCCCAGGGTGTGAAGACCTCAGGCCAAACATATTTATCAGTTAAGAGTCTTTAGACCACCAATTACCCAATTAAAAATAATATTGAATCATACTACATGTGCTTGTTGGGTTCAATTGTGTTGAAAGCCCTGAACTTTTGTGTCTTAGTTGTTTTACACCAGGCTGAGAACTTCATTGGCAGCATCACTAGCTTTACAAATGGTAATGTCCCCCATATTTGCTCTAACTGGAACAACTTGGGGAAAGCCATAAAATACAATCAATTTTTGCATCAACAGAGTGTTGTTCTCCACAACAGTGTACCACCTTTTGTTCTGGCCTCCTTGCTGTATAACTGCACAGTAGGAGATGGTAGCTTCCTTGCCCCTATCTCCCCATTAGGCTTCTCTAGGGAAAACCCTGTGAACAAACCTTGCACACTTGCAACAGTTGCCTCTTGCAACTTTCCTTTCTCTTCAGACTGTTTGACTTCAATTATGGGCCCAACCCTTCTCTTTCCACACCTGTCAATTTTTGTCTCAAACCTTCTTCTACACTTTCCTTCCCTTTACCTCTTCCTGTGTCCTCACCCTGTCACCACTCCCTTTTCTTTCCATCCCTCTCTTGATTGACTTTGACTCTTACTCCTTTCTCACAACATCTGAGCACAAACTTCTGAAATACTCAGATCCAGTTTTCTAGTTCCTTACAATCAGTTCTGATGTCACAACACTCAGTTCCCTTATTACACTGCCACATCAGTCTTTACTACATCACCATTGTTCCTCAATGTTCTCCTTCCACCAACTTGTTGTTCAATCATGGCAGCCTTTAACCATTAGTTCTGGGTTATTGAGCATGACATCCAAGTTTTGAGTACATCATTTTATCTCCTGTTGTTTCTTCACTTCTGACTCAGCTTGCTCAGTTCCCCTACCTCCAGCTATTTTTCCTTTTCTTCCCCTCTTCAACTTGCCATGTCACTCCCCTGCTGGCAACCTGTCATTTGACCTCTGCACTATGCAATACCATGCCAGTGCCACATCACTCATTATTACCTTGGTCACCTTCATGGTCTCTGTCAATTAGTTTTTTCTGGTAGGGATTCTGAGCATTGGCTAGTGTCAAGGTGCATGTGTTTCTTCTTCCCTTGCCATTTCTTTTGCTCATTCCCTTTGTTATCACTTCAATCCTTTTACTTGGTTTGTTCAATTTATTTTATTTTGGTCCTCCTTGTTATTCATGTTACTTGGTCCCTTAGTTCAATCTATTTTTTTCAGTCCACCTTGTTATTCATGTTACTTGGTTCCCTTATCACTTCTTGATTATATCATTCTCTTTTTTCCCATCCTATAACCACTTTGTTATCCTCCCTATTCCTTACCATTGTTTTCAGTCCTTTACTTCTTTATACTTTGTAGTGGTTGGACCAAATATGATTGCTTTTTCCCTTGATTGGTTTGAGTGCTTTATGAAATGGTCATTGCACTACAAACCATATCAGTATGTGTAATGACATATTGCAGTGAGCTGTATATGTTCTGTTTTGCTTCTGAGTGCCCAGCTCAAAGATTCAGCAATATATGAACTGAGTAACACATTTGGCAATTGATTTCCAGAAAATGAGCATTTGCATTTGCTAGGATTGGAACTAGTCATGCTTGCATTGCATTGTCTTACCTTGCACTCATTTCTTCAATTTCTCATTCTCTCTAATGACCCTCTCACCTCAAGTAACTGTCCATATAAGGTTTAGGCCCATGCCATTTTGTGTTTATTTCAGTGCCAAGTACATGATCTTAGTATATAGGGCACTTCAGTATTCAGCTGGTGCTATAATGTAGTCTGGTGATATCTGTTGTTAATGTTTCATCCCATCTCCTTTTGACTATTGCACTTGTCATTGCTTAGCAGCTGACTTTTGCCATGAGGTCCACAAACTCTAAACCCCAAACCATCCTGATGCTGGCTTACTCATCCTATTGCAATCTTGCTTAGAGCCAAATGGCCATAGCTGGCCTAGGCCACCAACTCCAGCATCACCCCCCAGTACTATTGGTAACTGACTTTTTCCCTCCCAGTTGCCATCACTGCCCTGGATGCCCTCGCTTTCAGCTACTCAACATCCCAGCTTGATCCAGATTGGTTTCACATTGTCAGTTGATTGCCTCCCAAATTCCCAAGGTCCTTTTTCTGATCCATAGGAAGAAGGTCCAATAGTGTCATCATATTTTCAGGTCAGCAGCCAAACTGATCCACTCCTCCTATTGGTTGCCTACTGGATTGGTGGATTCCAGTGGTGTTGAATAACCCACATGGTGTCTAAGGTGTTTTTCCACACAGGCACACTTAGCCAGGGCATGTGACCCCCCTAGGACTACAATGGTGCCAGCTGAGCCACCGCAGCCCCCAACTGTCCATATGAAGAGTGGCATACTTACAACACCCCAAGCCCTTTTTGAGACTGAGGTGAACTTATCCTACTTACATGAGCTTGGACACAATTATTATGTCTCGGCCCTCATAGAATTGTACTTGAAAAAACTGTACAGGTAAAGTGTACATAGAGTACAGCCTTTTATGCAAGACTGAAGATTTATACTTACAATAACTGTACAGGTGCATGATAGTCAGAGTTCTAACGGTATCCCAGATTGGACATTGAGCAGCTTGCATATTAGTGTAAATCTATCCAAAATGAATGAGCTATCTATCGCGAGTAGCAGGTTTGGGTACAAATTCCAACGTCACTAGGTCAAACTCCCATTTGATAATTACTGGGTATTCACCAGAGATACCTAACTCGCGTATTGGTTCCTCCACATTTTTCCGATACATGTTTGGTCCGATGATGAGCTCTTCCGATCCCCTATGTCCTGCTAGACGCAGCCGCCAATATGTCTCCCGAATCCAAGATTTGTGACTGACCCAAGTCTCCCAATTACCACATACCACCTCGTGAAACTTCATATAATATGTCGCGTCCCTGAACAGGGTCGCACGCGTCAAATCCGCATCTGCATGTAATGCGTGCAAATCCTGCGCAAAGCAGGCATTAAAGTACGTGCGAAGGTAGAACTTGCTTACGACTGTATGTACGCGGGGGCTAAAGTCTACAATTTTCTTGCCGAGGCCAAAGGCCGTGGGCCACTCGGAAGGATCTCCAGTGGAGGTCCAATCGCAGGCTACAGTATCCCAGTCTTCGTTGTTATCCCAACCAGGTTTTTCAAAAGGGTAATCGCCTGTTGTTCGGAGATCGTCTGGGTATTTTGCGGTGAGCATGAGGGGAAGGATCTGTGCACCACCCCAATCGAGCAAAGCCGTTATTTGCAAATCATCTGAAGAGATTGATGATTCATGGAATAGGATGTTTCGCAAAGCAATATCAGGATGATGCAGAACGAGGGGCAAGTAAGACTTTGGCGGTTCGAAGTGGGGAATAAGCGCTGACAAAAGCTGGAAAAGTTCAGAGAACATTTGTGGTGTGCATTGTGGATCAAGGGAAGGATTAACGTCGTCCGTCTCAACATTGCACCACTCTTGAAGGGCATGCAATAGCTGATTTTCTAACTGAGCTCGCCATAGATCCCCGATGGACTGGTACGGACCGCCCAAACACTTTTGTGTCAACGTCATGAGCGGGCCAATGACGTGCTGCCCATCAGCGTCTGTGATGCTTCCTATCTGATGGAATAAAACAGGCTTGGAGAGAGCTGCCTGTAATCTTCCCAATGACTTAACATAGGACATCTGTTGAGCTTGAGAAAGGCCTTTCAGGTCACTTGCCAGTGCTCGTCCGGACATGAGCTCCATTAGAACATAGGGCGCGCAGGCGGAATTTGTGAAGGTAATATCCCAAGCGAAAATCTCCGGAACAGGAATGTCTGGATAGAGCCCAGATTCACGCACAAACTTCATGGTTTCGATTTCGGACCGTTTCGCCTTGGGATCGAAGTCTTCTTCATCAAGATTGGAGATACTAGCAGCTAGTCGGGTGCCGTCGCTGAATTCGAGTTTGTAGACGGTGTTGTAGGTTCCCCGACCGAGAAGAGAGATGGAAGTGCAGCTCGGCCCGGGGAGTTTTGATGAGGTGACTAGGTAAGTTTTTGCGCAGCTGATGAGACCATGCAGGTCTACCCATTTTTTCTTCTTCACCTGTGATATGTTTTCTTGCAATTCCGAAGACATATCTGCCAGTTGAGAGGTTTGTTTCAGTAAAGTGTGAAGGATTCTCATTGGGTTACTCAGCAGCTCACTTTCGCTTGGCAATATCTCGTTTGTATGGTTTACTGAACCGCCCCTTAGGTATACAGGAGCACCGAGTAGAATGTTCTCGCTTTTGAGTTGGATCACGATGAAAGTCGTGATGTGATGATACCAGAATGAGCCGTTGTTTGTTAGAATTAGAGGATCGTGAGAAACATAATTTGTCAAACTTCCGTCATGCGGATATCATGTGACTTGGCCGGACAAACGCAAGTCCTGGACGTCCACGTCGTCGAGTGTCGAAACGCGTCTTGCGGGAAGCGGCAGCAGGAAAATTCACGCGCGTTGCAAAAGCATGGCGTATCTGCGGCGTGGCATCTCAAGAAAGATGGTATGGGCCGTTGCTGTTAGAACAAGGCCAGTGCTCCGCAACGCGGCACGACGATGGGGTCTAAACGAGAATGTATTGTATCCGTAGTGTCCGATGCACTGACAACACGACGTACCTAAACGAGAATGAACCAAACTAAGGAAAGAAGTTGTATGTACCAACTACTGTCTCTGTGTTCGGTCACGTGTAACATGACACTCGCCCCCAACTTGTAAGGCGAAAGCAAGGTGGAAAGAGAAAAAAAAAAAAGAAGGAAGGAAGGAGAAAGAAAGAAGAAAGAATAAACCCCCACTGCTTCAACCTTCTACACGCCCCC
>QGOB01000075.1:11203-27203 GCA_003313055.1 Termitomyces sp. MG145
ATGCCGGTACCAGGCACAAGACATGGAAAACATTGTGAATCGACCAACCCTCCGGCAATTCCAAACGATACGCTGTCCTTGACACCTTCTGTGAAACCCTAAAGGGGCCAAAATGGCGGTAGTCCAACTTGTGACTGGGCCTGTCCGACCTCAGGTCTGCCCGCTCGAGGTACACGCGATCGCCCACAACATAATCCGGTGCCTCGTCCACCCATGCATCATGAAACCTCTTCATCCGCTCCGCCGCAAGTTCCAACAACCCCTTGAGCTCCTGCTGCACTTCCCATATCCGATCCAACCGCTCATCCGCTTTCGGCACTGACTGTGAGCTGACCGGGTCCACTGAAAATGTTGGGTTGTACGCATACTCAGCATAGAAAGGAGACATCCCTATCGCCGTGTTCACTTGGTTATTAAATGCGAACTCAGCGAATGGCAGCCAATCTGCCCAGTCGTCCTGGTAGTAATCGACAAAGGCATGCAAGTACACCTCCAACTCCTGGTTTGTCCGCTCCGTCTGCCCATCCGTCTGCGGGTGATGCGCCGTCAACAGTGCCTGTTGAATCCCCAGCCTCTCTCACATCCTCTTCACATAATGTGCCACAAACTGAGGCCCCCTGTCCGACACCACCTTCTTTGGAGTGCCATGCAAGCACCAGACCCGTCTCATAAACGTATCACACATTGTCACCGCATCGTCCGTTGAGTGGGCCCCCAGGAAATGCGCTTGCTTGGTTGACTTATTGCACACTACCTGGATCGCATTGTACCCCCGTGACACTGGCAATGGGCCAATGTAGTCAGTAGAAATGTGCTGCCATGGGCCCTCCGGAACCTCCAGCGGTTGCAGAGGTCCATGTGGTCTCTGGCGCCTGGGCTTGATCCTCTGACACACCTCGCAGCCCTCTACGTAACAGCGTACAAATTCCAACATCTGTGGCCAATAATAGTTTTGTGCAATCAGTGCCAGCGTGTTGGCCTGGCCAGGGTGCCCCGCTGGAATTGAGTCGTGGTAGAGCTGCAGAATTGTGCGCTTGACTTCGTCATCATTTGGGACATAAACCAAGCCCCGGAACTGGACCAAACCACCCTCCACCGAAAACTCCTTCAGTCTTGACTTGACCAGTGCTGGCACCTCCTCCAGCTGCCAGATAGCTGCCAGTTTGGGGTCTTTAGGCGACGCTACCCAAATTGCCTCCAAAATGTCACCATCCGCCACGATTTGCTGCACCACCGCCACCCTCTGTGTCACCTCCGACATCCCACACCTCTCCCCCACCAGCACCACCCCACGCTTTCCCACCCTCTCCTCTGTCAGCACCACTTGTTCCCTATTGTCGTGATCGTCCTGATCAACCTCATGGTCAGGGCGTCGTGACAGCCCATCCGGCCCTGCACTAAGTCACCCGGGGCGGTGTTGAATAACAAAGACGAACCGATTGAGGAACAAACTCCACCGAGCCTGCCGCCTGTTCAGATCCCACGCCGTCATGAAATACTCGAGGTTCCGATGGTCTGAGAAAACCTCGACTGCAAACGGGTTGCCCTCCAAATATGGCCGCCAAACCTCAAACGCCCGTACCACTGAGAGCAGTTCCTTGTCGTGAACGTCATAATTCTGCTCTGCGGGCTGCAAGGCCTTTGAAAAGAATGCCACCGGCCTCCACTCCCCATCCTGCCCCTTCTGAGAAAGGACTGCACCCAACGCAAAATCTGATGCATCCGTCTCCACGTGAAAAGCCGCCTCCATGTTAGGCATAACCAGCACTGGCACCCGAACAAATGCCTCCTTCAGCCCCCTAAATGCTGCCTCCTCCTCTGACCCCCACCGCCATAGCACATCCTTCCCCTTCAGTCTCTCCAGTGGGCGCGCAATTGTAATGTAGTCCTCCACAAACCGACGGTAGAAGTTGCAGAACCCCAAGAACTGGTTGACCTGTCGCACACTACCAGGCGTCGGCCAGTCCGTGACTCCTGAAACCTTGACTGGATCCATGCCTACATGGCCAGGTGTGATCTTCAGTCCCAGATAATCCACCTCCGTTGTATGGAATCTGCACTTCTCTGGCTTCAGAAACAAGTCCGCTTCCCAAAGTCGCCTCAGCACCTCTTGCACGTGCGCATCGTGTTGCGCCGGGTCCTCGTAGAAAATGATAATGTTGTCCAAATACAGCACCATGTACACGTCAACGAGATCATGAAACAACTTGTTCACCATCCTCTGAAATGCTGCCGGTGCATTCCGCAGGCCAAACTGCATGACCAAGAACTCAAACTGACCATAGCGTGTCCAGAATGAAGTCTTCCACTCATCGCCCTCCTGAATCCGCACATTATAATATCCCCACCTCATGTCCAACGTTGTGAACACTTTCGCAGCCTTCAGCCAATCCAACAGTTCGTTTGTAAGAGGAATCGGGTAGGCGTCTGGTCTGGTGACCGCATTCAGCGCCCGGAAGTCCACCACCAGCCGCAAGGATCCGTCCTTCTTCTTCACAAAGAAAACCGGAGCACCACAAGGAGCCTTTGACGGGCGAATATACCCCTTCTCTAGGTTCTCATTGATGAACTCCCGCAGCGCCCGCAGCTCTGCTGGTGCCAGCTGGTACAGCTTGCCGGGCAGTGGCACTGTAGCCCCATCCACCAACTCAATCCCGAGATCATGCGGTCGGTGTTGTGGCAGCTGTTCCAAGCGTGCCTTGTCGAAAACGTCCAGGAATTCATGGTAGACCTCCGGCACCATCTCCTCCACCGACTTACTCCTACCCGCCTCCTTCCTCACCTCTGCCTCCGCCAACACCTGCGAAACACTCTGCGTTGCCGCCCCACGCTCCTCCACCGGGAACAGCTGCGGACCTGCCTGCCCCCAGCCAGACTGCATGTCCCATTGCTGCTCCACATACGCATCTCCCCCCTCCCCACCAACACTCACTCCCTCCCTTGCCTGCAAGGCCTCATCAATGCACGCCCTTGCCACCCGCACTGCCTCCTGACACTGAGCATGCCAAGATCTGGTCTTCCAAGTCCGCGCCAACTTCAGCTTGTGGAAACGTTTCTCCCTCACCCCTGGTGTTGGGCGAACCCCAGTGGCCGGTACACGCACTGCCTTCCACGCAAACGCCCTCACCGTGGGCGCCTCTGGGGTCAGGTCCGGACCCACCCTTGATCCCACCCCCAGACAGGTCGCCCAACAAAAGGGGGAGTCAAACTGCACTGTCGAACGCTCCCAATCGATGGATGAGTTATGTCGGCGCAACCAATTGACACCCAGGATCAGGTTATCATCCCCAATATCTGCCACATCAAACACCACCGTCTCAACATGCTCCCCCAGTACCACTCTCAGATGCACCTCCTCTGTAATGAGACCAGAGCGAATCTCTGAACCGTCAATTGTACGCAACCGCATCGGTCGTCTCTTCCGCACCGTCGGCAAGTCCAGGCCAGTCACAAAGTGTGGGTTCACGAAACAGCAGCTCACACCCGAGTCAACCATTGCACGAGTATCAACCACACGCGACGTTGTAGGGTCCCGCGTCTGGATACACAGGGTGACTGGCAGTTCCAGTGCTGCATAAGGGGAATGAGGAGAACACGCATGTACAACTGCTGCCCGCCAAGAATGAGGCTGCCGAAGCCACTTAGTTTTTGCGCTATTCAAGCCATTCTTGCGCGCTGCAATATCAGCAAGCTTGCCCTCCCACCACAGCAAAATGTCGCGGGCCTCCTCTGCTGTCTTGAAGTCCGTGTTCACCAGTGCCTCCATCGCCGCCGTGCCCAGACCTTTCCAAAACCTGTCCTTTACATACCTACTCTCAGCGTCGGCAGGTTCCAATCGCCCTTTCAGCTCGAAAAATGCCGTACAGTACTCTGTGATAGACTTTGAGCCCTGTTGTAACACCCCGATCCAATTCAAGGCATCCTGCACGGGGTCCCTCAGGCCAAAGGCAGCCTTGAAGTCTGCGAGCCACGCCCCCCACCCAAAATGCCGTGGGTTCGAATCCGGGTCGTCCGAACCTGTGGTGATCACCCGGGACCACATCAGAGCAGACCCCGTCAGGTACAACTGGGCCCAAAGGACCTTCTGCCTCTTGTCCTGGAAGGTCTCGAATTTGGCCGCGGCCTCGACCTGGCTTACAAACTGATCCGCCAGCGTCCTCGAAGCCCCATTGTACTTTTTGGGAGGGCTGATGCTGGGCCTCTGCCATGCCCTGCGGTCACCCCTCTCCAACGCAGCCAACCAAGCCACCAGCACGTCCATCCCACCCTGCATCTCTGCCAAACCCGCCTGTAGTTGTGCCGCGAGCTTGGTCTGCAAGGCCTGGAACACCATTTTCACAAACCGCTCCTCCAGTTTCTGAGGAACCACATCATCCGAACTGCCCGTCGTCAACATTGCGCGTGAAAAAAAAAACTATAGTTTGGTTCAAGTGTTAGAACAAGGCCAGTGCTCCGCAACATGGCACGACAATGGGGTCTAAACAAGAATGTATTGTATCTGTAGTGTCCGATGCACTGACAACACGACGTACCTAAACGAGAATGAACCAAACTAAGGAAAGAAGTTGTATGTACCAACTACTGTCTCTGTGTTTGGTCACGTGTAACATGACAGTTGCTAAGGCACAGCATTTCCGAGTCATACATCCAAGAAAGATTGTAACTAGGAATAAGCACCACTACAAGGTGTATACCACAAGGACAACGTTTCGACCGCATGTAGATATTCTTGTGGCGTTCTCACCAACACTGCCTTACGTGTTCTTGTTTAACGGCTAAGTAACGGACAGTGGGCCCCAAAGGTAGAGACGCTAAGCTGCTGCTGAAATTGTGGTTACATGACCATATCTATGTTAACATGGAATGCCTTATTCATGCCGGGGGGATTGCCAACGACCTTAAGCAAGAAAGATACATGGCAAAGTACCCACGGAATATAGCACCATTACAAGGTGTATAACACAAGGACCGACGTTTTGACTGCACAGCCAAAGCTCATCCTCCTCCCCGAGTGCACCTTCCCAGCTGGGAATGCCATCTTCCATGTAAGTACACAGTGGCTTCCATCCCATCAGCTACCTCCCTCTTTTTGGAGGCCAGAGATAGAGACTACGGATATGCAGTGTACACAGCGAGTCCAGGCTCTTCTGGATAGTCGGGCCACTGGACTCTTCATGGACATTGCATTTGTTAAGAGGCATCAGCTGACCACCCGACCATTGACCCAACCCATTCTAGTATACAACATTGATGGTACCCTCAATGAAGCTGGCTCTATCCGGCATGTGACAGAGTATCCTCCGCTATTGCAACCATGCAGAATGTGCAGTGTTTGCCATCACTAATCTAGGGAAGCAGGATATCATCCTAGGCTACACCTGGCCATGCCTGCATAACCCAGATATTGACTGGTCTACTAGGGAAGTCAAAATGAGTCAATATCCACGTCAATGCTCTACCTGTGCGGAGGAAGCCCAATCGGAATGTTGTGTGCATGCCCAAGAGTGAGCCTCAGTCTGAGCCTGTCAATGGGGTCCCCTGCCCTACCCTGACCTAGACCTGTTGGACCCTCCTCCCTTAGCATCTGGACAAATTGAGGGCTGTTTGAACTGCTGGTCATGTTCTTTGGCCTCACCAATAGCCCAGCTACATTCCAGACCATGATGAATGACATATTCTGTGACCTCATTGCAGAAGGAGTGGTGTGCGTGTACCTTGATGACATCCTTATCTTTACCAAGACCCAAGAGGAGCACCGCCGCATCATACGCTTGGTTATCTCAAACCTGAGAAGTGCAAGTTTGAGCAGACCCAAGTGGAGTACCTTGGACTCATCATCTCGCACGGAACAACAGAGATGGACCCAGTGAAGACTGGCCAGCACCTTGGAACAAGAAGGAGGTCCAATCTTTCCTAGGGTTCACCAACTTCTACTGGCAGTTCATCCAGGACTTCTCTCATCATGCATGCCCTCTTTTTGACTTGACTTCAAAGAACCAGCCTTGGCAGTGGACAGATGCGCAGCAAACAGCCTTCAAGACTCTGAAAGGTGCAGTGATCTCCCAACCAGTTCTCATCTCCCCAGATGACAGCCTGCCATTCTGTGTAGAGGCAGACAGCTCAGACTTTGCCACTGGAGCTGTCCTCTCCCAGCAGTCTAAGGAGGATGGGAAATGGCACCCCATTGCATTCTATTTCAAGAGTCTCAAAGCTGTGGAGCGTAACTACAAGATCCATGACAAGGAGATGCTGGCAATCATCCGTTCCTTTGAAGAGTGGCATCATTTCTTTGAAGGGGCCTGGCATCAGTTTGAGGTCTGGATGGACCACAAGAACCTAGAGTACTTCTGCACTGCAAAAAAGCTCAACCGACAACAGGCCCGCTGGTCACTCTACCTGGCAAACTTTGACTTCACACTTCATCACAGGCTAGGTTGGAGTATGGGTAAGCCAGATGCATTGTCACATTGAGCAGACCACAGGACTGGAACAGGAGACAATGACAATATTGTCCTGCTTAGGCCAGAGCTGTTTGCAATTTGGGCACTTGAAGGTCTGACAATCCAGGGTGAAGAGGTATCCATTCTGGCAGATATATGGAGGGGCAACCAAGAAGGACTCCATGAGGATGTCATGGCTAAAGCAGCAGCAATGCTCAAGGCAGGCCGACAGATAGGGACCCGTTCCGTTCACAGTCAGGAGTGGCAATTGGACCAAGGGATCCTAACGTTCCGGGGACGCATCTACGTGCCAAATGACCCAGAATTGAGGTGGCAGATTGTACAGCAGCACCATGATTCCAAGGTGGCAGGGCACCCAGGATGCTGAAAGACTCTGGAACTGGTGTCATGCAACTACTAGTGGCCTCAGATGTCACATTATATTGGTGCCTACACCAGCACTTGTGACATGTGCCTTAGAACCAAGCCCTCCCATCAGGCACCAATGGGTGAGCTGCACCCTCTTTCTGTTCCTGAAGAAAGGTGGAGCGTGGTCTCAGTGGACTTTCTCTCAGAACTGCCAGATGGTGCATGGCTATGATGCCATCATGGTGGTTGTGGACAGCGTAGGAAAGAGAGCACACTTCATCCCCACCACTATCACCTGCTCCACACTGGATGCTGCCAACCTATACCGCAAAAATGTCTGGAAGTTGCATGGCCTCTCCAATGCCTTTGTGTCAGATTGAGGTCCTCAGTTCATTGCAGAATTCACCAGGGATCAAGCTTCAGGCCTCCACTGCATATCACCCCCAGTCAGATGGCCAGACAGAGCACGTCAACCAGGAGCTAGAACAGTACCTCTGGATCTTCTGCAGCAAATGGCAAGACAACTGGGATGAGCTGCTCCCAGATGCAGAGTTCCAGTACAACAACCATGTGCACTCTGCAACACAGACCACACCCTTCCTGCTCAACACCGGACATAATCCATGCATGGGCTTTGAACCATGCTAGTGCCCCTCTCAGAACAAGTCTGTAAACGAATTCATGAACTGCATGAAACAGGCTCAAGAGGAGGCAAGGGCAGCTCTAGCCAAGGCCAAAGATGACATGGCCTGTTACTATAACCAGCAGCAGACTCCCACACCAGAATATATGCCTGGAGACAAGGTCTACTTGGATGCTGAAGACATGAGCATGCAGTGGGATGTTTAGCATACCATCTGCGCCTACCCCGGGCAATGCGTGGTATTCATCTGGTATTCCATGTTGTCAAACTCCAGCCTGCAGCTGCAGATCCAATCCCAGGTTAGTGAGCAGACCCCCCGTCACCGCCAATAATTGTAGACAATGAAGAGCACTATAAAGTCAAGGCCATCCTTAGACAGCCGCATTTTCTACCACAAGCTCCAGTATTGGGTGAAGTGGAAAGGCTTTGGCTATGAGGACTCTTCCTGGGAACCTGCTGAGTGTGTCAGGGCCCTCCTCCGAGTGAAGGAATTCTATGACAGGCACCCAGATGCCCCCAAGCTGGTTTGGGGGCCTCTACACTCTATCACCAGCACTGTTCCAGTCAGCATGGCATGCATTGAGGTGCTGCAAGCTAGAAGGGGGGTGATGTAAGGGGGCATCCCTTCCTGAGCCTATACATTCCTTCTCCTTCCATACATCCATCCTCCCCTTCCCCTTCCCTTTCCTTTTTCCCCTTCTTTCTGTCTCCATTCCTTCATACATTGTCTGTTACATATTGTCCGAGTTTTTGATTAGGTAATTCTTTACCAATCAACTCTCTGGCAATGTCTGAGTTTTTCATCTTTTATTCCCACACACCTTTTTAGTGGCTTATGTGTACTATATAGTTGATTCCCATGCTTCTGGGGCCCCAGAAGCGTCCACATCCTGGCATAGGGATTCCTCAGACTTATTCTCTTTGGATATCCCTCTGCCAGGTGAGTAGCTAGCCCTGTACACTGTAGCCACTTGCTAATACATCTTTGGATACCCCTCTGCCAGTTGTGTGAGTTTCACAGCCCTGTCAAGGTTGCCCTTACACTAGCAGTCCTAGGTATCAAGGTCGCATCTTCTTGTTATGGGTGACTTCAACTTGTGTGTTCCTCATCAATACTAGGTCTTATTGCTTGAAGTCATAGTCTTGAATTGTAGCAGCATGTTCTTGTTCAAAACAAATAGTGGCTAAACAGTGGGCAATAAGAACAATGTTGTGTAAATGGTTGGGATTGGCTTGTCTGCATTGGAGGTCGATGGCACATCAGGCAATGAGGTCTGTAGTTGTTAACAAGGAATTGGGAGGTGGCTGGAGGTAGGTTGCTTCTACAATGTTGGCTGGGAACAAGGGATGAGTACCAGTAGTGGCATAGTAAAGGTAGCAGCCCATGCATTGACAAACAGTAACATGTTCTGACCAGAAGACCAATTAAGCAGCTGAGCTCCACTTGTACTGGTCTCCATTAACAGCTTTGAAGAGGGCTTGTCTAACATCAAAGTGGGGTCATTCGGCAATACTGTTAGTGCGTTTGTTGTAACTGGATATGCAAATGTGGTTGAGGTGGTACTTCTTGGCAAGGTAAGCAATGGCTTTGATGATGGGAGGGCCGTTATCAGTAATGATTTTGTTAAGGGCACCCCAGCGGCAGATGATGTCTTTGAAGAGCCACTTAGCAATAGCAATTGGTATTTTTGCAAACGAGCATGTGGAATTTGGGGTAGTGGATTAATGAACCATGTCCTTGAATGATGTACTTGAACTTGTTGGAGGGTGGCATGGACATGGTATTGATATATATTTTGCCAAAGAGGGCAGCAGGGTTAGCAACAGTAGGCGGTATGAGAACTTTGGTTGTTTGGTGGACTTGGCAAATGTGGCACAAACAAATGTACCAAATGATATCTGCTGCTACCTGGGGCCACCAAAAGCGCTCCAACAGCATGGCTCTAGTAGCAAATAGACTGCAATGTCCAAGGTTGTCATGCATAGTGTGTAGGATGTGAAGTCATGAGTTGGTCAGTATGAAGAGCTTGTGTTCACCATTACAATTGCATTGCCAAAGTTTGCCGTTAGCAAGGAAGAAGCTGCTAGCATAACAAAGTAAGGTAGCAAGGGCTTTGTTGTTAAGGCTCGGTGGTTGCTTGAAGTCGGTAAGCCATTGCTTAACAAGTTGGACTCTTTGGTTACCAGAAAGGGCCTTGGGGAAGTGCAGGATGTTGTTGTAGGAAATGGGCTCGGTAATGGCTGAGGTCAAGACTTCAGTAAGGGAAGTGGTGTCATTAGCAAATGTTTCTAGAGTTGGGAGGTAATGGGCAAATAGGGGTAAACAAAGGGCGGTAGATGCAGAATGGGCGAGGGTGGTTGGTAACTGGACATGGTGCATGAATCTGTGCATATGATTGACTCAATCTTCAAAGACTTTGTTGTCAGTATCTTCTGGAGGATGGTCAGTAGGCTGTAACGGTCATTGCAAGAGTCTGTTGGGTCCATGGAAAGTTTCTTTAACATGCACAAGCTCGAAGTGGAACATAAGAATACCCATGATCCAGTAGTTCATACTAGCAGTGGTTGGTAACTGGACATGGTGCATGAATCTGTGCATACGATTGACTCAATCTTCAAAGACTTTGTTGTCAGTATCTTCTGGAGGAGGGTCAGTAGGCTGTAACGGTCATTGCAAGAGTCTGTTGGGTCCATGGAAAGTTCCTTTAACATGCACAAGCTCGAAGTGGAACATAAGAATACCCATGATCCAGTAGTTCATACTAGCAGAGGGTTGAATGTCAGGGTTCTGCAGCATACCTTGAATGTAGCAGGCGTTGACTTCAATAATAAGGTTCCTAATACCTAGGAGGTACATGCTTAGCGCCTGCAAGGCCCAGTACAAACTGTAAAGCTCAAGCTTGGGCTGACTGAAGCGAGCTTCGCGTTTGTTAAGAGTGATGGAAGCAAAGCAATTATAGCAATGTTGTTGTCATGACCCCGCCATCTCCGGACCTCCATACGCTGCCCCGGCCCCGACACACACCTCCCCTGCACCCCTTGTGCACCTCCGGGACCACCAACAACCTCCCAAAGCTGCACCGGCAACACCCGCAGCCATCTCCGAACAGATCCCCAGCCATCACCGAACCCCGGCATCCCAGCCGACACGCTTCCCTGTCACCAGGTGCACCTGGACCCCTGGCATCCCAGCCATCAGATAACGTTCTGCAACATTCCTCCCGCAAACCGTCGGCATGTCACAACGCCACCTGCTTCTGTGGCGCTGAGGGGCGTCACCATCACGCAGCATGACTGCCAACCCGCCCGACACAAGCCTGCCGTAACCCACGCCAGCACGCCCCGACCACTATCATGACCCCAGGGCTGGGAGCCAGTCCGGGGACTTAGCCGGAGGAATCAGATGTCCCGGTCCCGGCTAGAATCCTACCTGGGACTTAGTGGAAGGGTAGTACATAAACCATAGGAAAGCATACGAGTGAAGTAGTCTTGATATTAACCGTAGTTCTCCATATTTCTGTGTCTCTGTCTCTGTCTCTATCTCAATCTCAATCTATTCTCTTGCCTCTCTCTCTCTCTTGCCTCGTCTCTTGTCTCTTGTCTCTTGTCTCTCGTCTCCGTGCCTCGTTCTGTTCCGTGACTCATTTCTCCCTTCCGTTTCTCTTCCTGTTTCTTTACCTATCCCCCCTGCTCCCATGCTCCTTTACCTGGAGCACTTTCTACTTCGCGTGCGGCACTATTCGTACCCCGGAGCGTCCGGACTTCCCCCGGACCACTTGTAGCTGTACCCAGAGCTTCCGCGAAGCCCCAGACCCGTACTTAGCCTCCCGAGCTTGCCTAGTAAGGACTCGCCAGTGTAGCTGAGCCCCCATTGTCAGCAGGACCTGACAGTTGTTTGCAGTTGTTGGTAGTGCACTGGCAGAGGTAGAAACCAACTGCTATGTAGGAGGTGTCAACCACTAGAATAATGGGATTGTCAGATTTGTAGTCAATAGGAACAAGGGGTTTGGCATTGTGCAAGGCCTTGATGAGGTCCTTCTGGGCATTAAGCTGGTCTGGTCCAAACTCGAAGGGGACTCCAGTGCAGGTGAGCTTTGTTAGGTAGTGGGAATGATGGGCAAAGTCCTTAACAAACATTTGGAGGACTCCAATGGTGCCTAGGAAAGCATGGACTTCAGTTAATGACTGGCAAGGGCCCCAGCAGTCCAATAGTGCTAAATGGTTTTTGTCAGGGACTCGACCATTAGGGGTGCAAATGTGGCCAAGGATCTTGAAGGTAGGCATGCAAAGGACTAGCTTATGACCAGAGAAGGTACCACCACAGTACTTCATCCATTGTAGGACATGGTTCAAGAGTTCAAAGAACTCCCAAAGCGCTAAACAAATGTTGAGGTTATCGAGATGCTTAGCAGGCGTGCTGTTAACAAGTTTCCAGTCCTTTGGGCCTTTAACACCAACATCATCAATGAAGCTGAGGGCATTATGGGGGATCTTGGGCTGGAGGATGTAGGTGATGTCATCATGGAAGATGAGCACAGCGTTAGTCCATCCCATCGGTAGCATTACTAGATGGAGGGCACCAAATGGTGTCTGGAAAGTTGTTAAATCGTGGGAAGCGGGGTCAATAATGCACTCATTGTAGCCAATGTAGAGGTCAAGGGTGGCACTGAAAATGCAGCCAGCAAAGGATTTGGCAATGTGGTCAGGGAAAGAGGGAACTTCGGAGTGGCAAATAGTGATCTGGTTTAACAGTTCAAGACTCTGAACCAGGCAAAGTTCACCATTTTTCTTCAAGACACAAAACCAGTGGGACTGGTAAGTGAAATTTGAAGGTTCATAAACACCAGCTTGGATCTTGCTACAAATGATTTTGCAGATTTCTTTCTCAAGACCTGGCGGTATCGGTTGGTTATGCTGGACCCAAGGGACATGAGGGATTGTTGGTATGCAAACAGGAGGGAAGAAGTAAGGTCGTAGGCTGCCTCTTTCAGAGTCTTCCCAAGCAAAAGTGTTTTGCTGCTTAGCAACAAGGTCCATGGATACGTTAAGCTCTGCTTGGGTAAGAAAGCCATTATCATGTTCCTTAATGAATGTTGCTTTGTGGTCTTTGGTAAAGCAAGAAGTCAGTAAGAAGGCAGGGGGATTAGGGTCAAGCTTGGGTATGTTTGCTAAGAGATTGCCAAGGATGTGTTGTTCAATTCAAAAGTCTTTGCTAACCTGGCTAGCAACAGGCTTGGTCTTCAACACAACCGGCTTGTATTTCTTCCTGACTTGGACTCCTTTGCGTTTTGGATTGGTGGTGGCATAAACAGCTGGGAAAGGGACGTTAACATAAACAGGGGCTGAGGGGGTATTGAGCATTCCAGATGCTTGGCCAAGAATTGAGGGATAGAAAAGACTTGTAGAAACAAAGTAAGAGCGTGGTGGGATAATGGTCTCGGTAAGGTCGCTAGCAATTGCATATAAATAGGCAAGAGAGAGATTGTTGGAAACTGTTTTTGGGTTTTCTAATATTTTAGGATCAAGCAGGGTATGTGATTGCACTATAACAGAGTGCTTTTGGTAGTCTGTTATTGTTATTGTTATTGTGGTTTCCATTTTGCTAAGGGTGTTGACAGTACTCTTGGTTAAGACATAGAAGGGGCAACCAAGAAGGATATTGTAAGCAGGTGAGTGTAGAACATGGATCTGAAGGTATAATAGTGACTTGTCCATAGTACCGTTAGCACTCTGCATGTTCAGAATAATGCTGGGATTGTAGGAGATGCCAAGATAGTTAGCAACTTTGGCAGACATGGAGATGATCTGGGAGCCGCTATCCACTATACATTTGATTTCCTTGCAGTTATTGACCAAGAGCATGATGGACCATATTGCCTGAAATTCCTGAGCAACCATTAGCATAACTGACTCCTTGCCAGGCAGTAGTGACTTGATATATGCCTCAATGGGATCTATTGAGGTGACCTGGGCTCTAGCAGCATTGGTAAGTGACAAGTCGGTAGTGAGGATGTTGTTAAGGGCAAATGAGAGCAGAGCATTGTTGAAGACATTGGTAGATTCTTGGAAAGCGGTAACGTTAGGGGGCACTGTTTGTTTAGGTGTAACGGCCTTTCTGAACTGGTTCTGGATGTCATTAGAGAGTGAGCAGAGTTTGCCAGAAGAGACGGTAAGCTTGGTCTGGAGTACCCAATCAAAAGCCTGCTTGGACTGTTCAATGTTGTAGATGGGTGCCATACTTTGGTAAGCTGGATCTAGGCGTTTGTCCAGGGCACCAAAGTTTTAATTGGTTGGTGGCTGATAATGAGATGAGATACCAGAATAGGAGTGGACAGGGGGATTGACCATGGAGACATTGTTAACAACAGGAGGCTCAGGAGTTTTAGCGGTACCGGTAGCAAGGTCTGGGGCAGATCGTTTGTTAGCAGCAAGGGAACTGGCAGGGGTGGAACTGTTAGCAGCTTTAGGTGGGACTGGTTGATATCCCTTAGTGCGAGAGATCTCAATACTGTCAAAGACCTCTGTGAGGCAGCGTAGAGCATAAAGTTCCCTTTCTAAGGCAGCGACACATTCCTCCCTGTATAACTGTTCCTGAGCTAGCAACTTCCAGTTGGAGGACCTTGTGAATAAACATCTGAGACATGCCTTGGAGCTGTTCTGCATCAGGGTTAGCGTTAGCGCTGAGGTGGCCAGTAAGAAGCTGGTTAGAGTTTAGCCTGTGCCATTTGTCGATATGTTCCATGTAGAGCCATTTACCAATGTAATTGGGGATCATAGTGCCAGATGGTAAGATGACTTTGCCTTCATGATTCTGACAGATCTTGCCTTGACCAATAAAGCTTTCCAGCTTAACGCAATTGCCTCGTACCATAGTTTGACCGGTTTTACCGCAGAAGTGGCAGCTGTCATTAGGAGGTTGAGAGGTGCAGGACTGAAAGCTGTTACCAGCAATCAACGCAGCCATCTTTTCTGTCACAACCCCACCAACTTCAGACCCTCATACACTGCTCCGACCCCGGCACACACCTCCCACGCACCTCCCACACACCCCAGGGCCACCAACAATGTCACAATGCTGCATTGGCAACACTCACAGCCATCTCCAGACAGACTCCCGGGCATCACCGAACCCTGGCATCTTGGCTGACATGTCACCCCAAGGCTTTCCTGTCACTGAATACATCTGAACCCCCGGCATCCCGGCCACCATGTAACATTCCCTCCTGCAAACTGTCAGCATGCCACCATGCTCCACATCTGCTCCTGTAACATGACAATGCCACTATTGTGCACTATGACCACCAACCCAACCTATGCAAGACAGCCATGGCCCACGTCAGCATGCCCCAATAGATTGCCATGACCTGGGGGCTGAGAGCTTGTCCAGGACTTAGTGGGAGGATAATCAGATGCCACAATCCTGGGCTGGGACCCTTTCCCAGGACTTAGCGGGAGGGTAATATATAAATTGTAGGATAACATACAAGTGAAGTAGTCTTGATATTCACCATAGTCTTTGTTTCTGTTCCAGTCTAGTTCATGCCTCCATCTATCTCTCTTGTCTTGTCTCTCGTATCTTGTCTCTGCACCTTGTACTTCTGTTCTGTGACTCATATTCCTATTCTGTATCTCTCCTCTATCTCTCTATTTCCTGTCTCGTATCTTTTTGTCATGACCCCGCCGTCTCCGGACCCCCATACACTGCCCCGACCCCGACACACACCTCTCCCGCACCCCTTGCGCACCTCTGGGGACCGCCAACAACCTCCCAACACTGCACTGGCAACACCCGCAGCCATCTCCGAGCAGACCCCCGGCCATCACCAAACTCTGGCATCTCGGCCGACACGTCACCCCAAGGCTTCCCTGTCACCGGACACACCCAGAGCCCCGGCATCCCGGCCATCACATGTGTTCCGCAACATTCCTCCCACAAACCGTCGGCACGTCACAATGCCACCTGCTTCTGTGGCGCTGAGGGGCGCCACCATCGCGCAGCATGACTGCCAACCCGCCCAACACAAGCCCGCCGTAACCCGTGCCAGCATGCCCCGACCACTGTCACAACCCCGGGGCTGGGAGCCAGTCCGGGGACTTAGCCGGAGGAATCAGATGTCCCGGTCCCGGCTAGAATCCTACCTGGGACTTAGCGGAAGGGTAGTACATAAACCTTAGGATAGCATACAAGTAAGGTAGTCTTGATATTAACCGTAGTTCTCCGTATTTCCGTATCTCTGTCTCTGCCTCTGTCTCTATCTCAATCTCAATCTATTCTCTTGCTTCTCTCTCTCTCTCCAGTTTCATCTCTCATCTCTCGTCTCTCGTCTCTCGTCTCCGTGTCTCGTTCCGTTCCGTGACTCATTTCTCCTTTCCGTTTTCTCTCTCCGTTTCCTTACCTGTCCCTCCTGCTTCCATACTCCCTTACCTGGAGCACTTTCTACTTTGCGCGCATTACTACTTGTACCCCGGAGCGTCCGGACTTCCCCCGGACCACTCGTAGCTGTACCCGGAGCTTCCGCAAAGCCCCGGACCATACTTAGCCTCCCGA
>QGOB01000750.1:0-10999 GCA_003313055.1 Termitomyces sp. MG145
AATTGTTTTCCTCAAGGAAAAGCATTGAAATTGTTTAACTTTTTCTTTTTTGTTTTCCAAAATAAATTTTATGTAATACATGAGAAAAACTAATTAGAAATTATTTGACATCTTTCTAATGGGTTTTTCTTCCCGAAAAATCTCCCAATTCCTGCAGTGCATAGGCCTTCTGCGTTTGTTTGATGATGAATTATTATAATTTTAATTTTGTTAATCAGATGGTTAACGGTACATCTCAGCGATAATCTAGATTCATCTGATTTCAAGGAGATACATTGGCAAGTCAACACGAACGCTGCAAGACGTTTATACGAGATGAAGGTTACACATTGGTCGGCTTTATCTTGTGTTTACGGTCTTGTCTGATCTTTCCATTCAGTAGAAAGAACATGGCGTTATGACCCAGATAGCCAGTGAACGAAGAATCCCTTGGAAGTATCTGGAGCCCTTATCATAGAAGAAGTATGCCCATTTATCTCTACCCTGTGTTCATTTCTCACTCTTAGAATGTGAATGTTATGGTTGACAACTCCATACCTTCAGAATACCCCATGAATCGGTTTTATCTTGAACTTCAAAGAATAGTTGATATACAGCTCTGCCTCACTGGTTTCATCTTGTTACTTCAGCCATGGAAAAGACTTCTGGGCTTCAACCTGTACCGTACTTGCCAATGTACTGCCCATACTGGGTCAGTGGGTCTTTAGATTGCAAAAGTGCTCTGGAGAGCGGTTAGTGGACCCTTATATCAACTCTCTTCCCCCAACTAGATATCCGGAAACTTTGATGTATGCATGAATATCAGGCTCCGTACAATGAGTTGAAATAAATGATTCCACTACATGATATCATGATTGCAATGTGCGAGCTTTCTGTTCTCTTCTTTGGTCAAATGATTATACGAAGTGAGCATCAAAGGTTGTTGAGATGACGTTGCCCGAAAAAAGTTAGACCACAGTTACGGTACAACTCATTGTCAAAGATTATTGCTAGACAGATTGATCCTAAACAATCACTGGGAGGCCAGTTTTGCGGAGACGGCGCTTCATTTCGTGTAGGTCATGTTCATTTATAACAACAGATGAGTCGCGGTGATTGATTTATCAAGCCTAATCTCACTCATAATCAAGAGTACAGGTATAACAATTCCTGGTATATCATGTAGGTTATATTCGGGGTGGCAGGAACAACAATAGTACATTCGCTGTCAATGAGGTCATGATATCCACCATTGGATGCGCGCGCCTAAAGCGTGGGGGATGAGTAGAAAATAAAAGTTTTCTTCAATGCCAGTGAGAATCTATTACATACAAAGAAGGTTGCCTTGGAATCGAGTTTTGACATATCCAACGAGAAATCATATTCAAGGTTGATCTTCCAAGTTCGGACGACTGGCTCATTCAGGTCCTCAAGCCGTTGTTGGCGTACCATTACGCTATGAATAATAAATGGGTAGTCATCTGACATATACGAAGCTCTCATACCATATCTGTAGGTTCTGATCACGCAATTGAGCCATCTGAGTTATCGAATAGTCGTATGGGTAACAGATAGATGCGATGAGCACCATTCATACCCTTGTTATTTCGATTCTCCGTCCGTCACGAGCAGGCAGCATTGACGATCGATATGATACCATCGTCTGCTGTGCTATTGCCATCTGTCACGTTATAGTCTGGACTGGTTATGGTAATGCTGCCGCCTGTCGTACAAAAGCTCTGTTATAATCCGTTAATTCTAATGAAGAAGGCAATTAATCGACCACAACCAGAGATGGATACTAAGACATTGATTATCAAAGTCAAAGCTGCCGTTCCATCAATAGATTGTCAACAATCTTCAGTGACTTGATGATTCTTATTTTTCGCTACCCACACACCACTTCCCTCGCTGTAATCGCGTATTTCTTGACACATTGATCTGAGACAAGATGCATAAAATCTCACAATAGACCCATATATCTTCTATACACAAAAAAGCTGTTCACTGGACATTCGAATTGAATTCATCCGGCTTGGTAGGCTAAGTACCGACGATAGCCCTAACCAGAAGACTTCTAACTATATGACAGGTTTTAATTCTGAATTCTGTAAATAGTACTTTATTCCGTCTGCATCTAAATATGCATCCAAAAGTTATCATCGTTGACCCTAAGGATCTGTTCACGATGAACTAATTACACCAAAGTATGACACCAGCAAGATGCGTCAATTATAGGTTAATTGGGAATAAGGAATACCTATCCACATACTGGGAGTTACATTTGGCTTGCGGGCACAAGGGCCCAATTGGGCACTGCTCTAAAAATAAGCTTGCTCGAATGATACCTTCTGTGTGGATTACCCGCCTGTGGTCTGCACATGAACTACCACCCACTAATAAGCTCATACATCGATGATTGGCAGATTGCATTTATCCTGGGCTTTGTTTCATACCATGTAAGTCCGTACACAGGCGTAGAATTATCGGAATTAAGTTGAACCCTGATCTTCATTGGAAGCGAAGAAGCCTCGGAATCAGAAACTTATATATGAAAGGGTCGAAGACGCTTGAATTCGATTCACAAAACATTCTTCGGTTGCTGAGGTTGACATTGTCGCGCAGAAGAGTTCACAAGTTGGAGACATCATAATGAACAGCACCCGGCCCAGGTATAACAGATAAAGAGAAGTATTATCGAAAGGCCTGAACCGAAAGATGGCGTGGTGCTGTCGGACCTTTTGCCTGCAATCTAACTAAGTGTGGCGGTAAACCTTATTATGCAGGAGCAGGATTTCCTTGGTCAAAATGATCTGATTCTTTGAGATGGAGGTCCAGTGCTTGTGACTTCCTTTTCTACTTGCCATAAGTATGAGTTCAGTGTTCTGGATGGTCGAGTCTCAAGATCTCAGGCCTCAAACGTGAGGATATGGAGCAAGGTCTCTGATCGGGTGCGAAGCGATCCTGGGACATAACGTCATTGCGTTGCACAGCATGCTTTAGGCAGCGGATTTCAATATGTATAACAAAGGCAAACATTGAAACAAAATCGTGCCCTCCGGCCGCCGAATGCAGTGCTCCGAGTATTGGAGTCTTGATCGGAGTCCTTCACTTTCCGAATAACGGTGCCACGATGCTGTGCGCCGATCAAACGTGAAAGCGCGAGACGTGTAGAATGCAATTGCGCCACCACCTCAACGAAAATTTTGATTGATTAGTTTATGAGATCCATGTGTAAGATTTGGAATAGTTTGGACAAAAGGCGGAATATACATATATGGTCGGACACATTGCGATCGCGGACGTAGCGAAAGCTTTCTTGCTCTTGAGGAACTCTGTGATGAGAAACTGCAGAAGCTTAAAAACGTAAAATGGCATAGAAGCTAGCAAGGACTGTATTGTCGGCTACGATGGCAGTCTGTGAAGGAGTCAAATGGCATTTCCGAAGATTAACACCGCCCAGAGTGCATCATCATCGCGTTTGTAAGATAGTATGCGAAAGGTGAGACGAAAACAAAGAGGCAACCGCACGGGTTGGCACTTGACTTGAAAACAGCCTTCTGGTGCCAAGACTCGAGACACATACAATCACGAGTTCAATGCAAAATACGGTGATTCTAATGACTTAGATATGTATGCATGACATGCAGGGAACCTTCATGCTGTCGTGTAATTCCATTCATCTGCGAGTTCTAAACCTCTATGATAAGCTATATGAATCAATAAGGATAACACAGTTCCGGATAAGAAATCTGTGCTTACAGTACACGAACGCGAACTTTTTTACGATGAGTAAAGCTCCTCCTTGGTGTTGACACCTAAATCGAAGGTTCTATGAGAAAGCACAGATCAAGTAGTAGGTTGATACGCACCGAGCTCCTCCCGGACGCCTTTAAGCTCATCAAGATAAGCCTGGTACTGCTGCTTGTTCTCCACCTTCTCCTTAATGCCCTCAAAAATCCGGACAGCGGTTGAGAAGTCGTTCACGCGCCTTGAAGCCCTGAGGGCGGCTTCAATGACGGAGGGAGAGGGAACGAGATCGTGAGCAAAGCAATTGTTGAGTCCACGTTGGACTTCAAAGAGGTCTTCAGCGTTTTCAAAGAACTTGACGTAGCGCTCAGAGAATGATTCAAAGGACTCTTGGGCGTGTCCGCTGGCAAGACGAACGAGCGAAGGGGTTGCTCGTGCAGTCCTAGCAACGATGCATGGGCGTACAGAAGCGCGAAGAACGGTGGACAGCATTGAGGAACGCATGATACGTTGAGGTCGATTGAGACAATGAGGATGAGGAATTGTTCGGGTCCACCGGAATCTCCCGGATAAATTGTTCGCGTTCTGGACTCAACTTCCCATCAACTCACATGTCCACCAATCACTGACGGATTGAGATTGAAGGCTTGGACTACGGAAGCCTCACTAATGACAAGGGTCTTGAGCTATTCATAAACGTTAAACCAGCATAGGTGGTGCCAACTTTCAATAAGTTTCCTTCGTTGATCGACTGAGTTTAGGACTCGCAACTACCACTTGTGAATACCTTCTATATCGCTTGGGTATCGCGTCCCTGTGCTGTTCTGTCGGTGTGAGCAACAAACTGTATTTGTTGCATGGTCTGATATACAGTCAATATCCAGACACAAAGACTAACGGACTGGCAACCGACGTCCGAATCAATGGGTGTCATTTGAGAACGACAAAGGGTTAAATCTCCTTGCTCCTGTCAACAGTCAGGGGATCCGTCGGCCTTACCGCCGCACTTGTCCGCCCTTCCGTTATGAACCCGTAAAACAACCAGTGAACTGTAAACACTGCCGATTTAATGGACTGTTGTCGGCGTGATGTTATCTTGTCCACAAAAATGAGGAAAGGTGCTTAGTTGTTGTCCATTTTTCTTAATAATCTGACGGTTAAGAAATAGAACGAAACATAAGGAACCACTACCGTCAGTGTGTTGACTTGCCACAGCCACAGTTTGTCCTGTAAGTACCGATACTAAGGTTTGTAGACGAAGAGTCTAAATCCTTCGAGTCATCTTTCACCCCTCGATACTTGGTAGACATAGGCTCCGTACACTCGGCCTCATGTTCGGAAGTTCGGAGCGGATGGTCTATTCGCTGAATGGCGAATTGCTTCCATTCATGTTGCATAATCTTTTTACGCGCTTTTCAGGTTCCTCTTCTGACCTGGGAGCGTGGAGTTGAATTGCGATCAAGTTAACTTTGACGTAAAATGTCCCTCAGCATCGATATTTTCACTCTGCCCAAGCAGGAAAAAGCGCTCCGAGCGAATTCATCGGCTACGCTCCTGGTTCCTTGTAAAGAAATTTGGGCTTGAAGCGAATAAGTAGAATGGTCCCAGGACATCGCGGCGGATAACCTTTTCGAGTGGCTGTGCGGCGTTAATCCCAATTTAGGACGTCCGTCACACCACTGATGGCTGCTTCCTCGGGGGCAGACTTCCCGCTTACATTGAAAAAGGTTTGGACAGGTAGGTAGATATCTCCAGGGTGATACACGTGTCAATTCGCGGCATGTAATGACTCGGTATAGCATACAGGGGGGAACATATGAAAGGCGCAAACACTGTACAGCCATTCTGCACTGCCACTGAGCCGGTACCTCTCCTTTCATCAGTCGGTGACACAGGCATGGCAGTGACTCGGAAATATATATACATATCGGTCACAGCGCGTCATTATTGAAAAACTGGCATATCGAACTACCTTCGAAAACTTAAAAGTTCCCTCCTCTCCGACGATCAACTTCCCACAACTAACACGATGCAGAACCACCTTCCAACGGAATACTCTGCCATGCCTTACGAATATTCAACTATAAATCCTCCAGTCAACGTCTTCCAATCATCCGGCTATACTGCCCCAAACCCTCCCACCATGACTTCCCCTTACGCTGGCCCTCGCCGACGTACGAGCAGTATCCGCAGGACAAGCCCTGAATCCCTTCTTCCTATGGACGCACCGACACAACCCCGCAACTATGTTACACCTTCTGCTACATCTCGGAAGGAGATCCCCGCCTTCTTTTACAAGATGCGAAACAACTCTCCCCCGTCTGAGGAGGAATTGGACGAACTGACCGAGGAGCCTCCTGCGTCAAATGCGACCGACCAGGAGAAGATTGAATATAAGCGCCGACAGAACACCCTCGCGGCCCGTCGTAGTCGCAAGCGCAAGCTCGAGAACGTCCACCGGCTGGAGGAGACAGTTGAACGGCTCACGAGAGAACGGGAGATTTGGAAAACAAGGGCCTTGACCCTTAAGCAGCTCTTGATTAGCCATGGCATTATATGCCCGGAGTTCCGCGACTAAGTGGGCTTCAGTAGGCTTAAGGATCCTGCAAAAATCAAGGCCCGTGGTAAGCATCCATGTTATTTCCTCCGACTGACCCTGGTACCGAACCACATCGCCAGGTTACAGAAATGTTCCACAGAGAACACTAATTCTGGACACCTGCGCGGTCGCGCTGTGTGCGTCAAGCGCCACATCGCCCTCCGACTGCCCTCTGAACACCTCCACCTCTTTGTTGATTTTCCAATACCTATCTCAACATATCGCTGTACTCATAACGATGACGGACTTGACTGGTTGATTTTCGCAGATTAATACCTTTTCTGGATCTGTCTCGACATTTGTGTAGGATTACTCGCTCTCCATGTATTTTAGACATTAAACGACGCCATTTTAGAGAAAATTCTGTACATAGCTCGTGTCCACCTTCGCACTGTCCATGAATACACTCATGTGTACCACGTTCTCTCAATTCTACATGCCCAATTTGACTATCACTGTTACCTGACAAGATTAGCTTCCGGACGGACCACGGATACCTGGTGATCCGGCCTCGGCTCCGGGCCGATCTAAGTGGCCTCGGGACCACCTGAAAAAAAATACTTTTTTTGGGTTCTCCAAAACATATGCTATTCACTCTTCGTGCTGCTCGTTCAAGACCGCCATCACTGAATCAGATTCGTGCTCGACAGATGTCTTCTTCAGCGATTTTGATTCCTTTTGACCACCAATCCACCGAGAGCGTCGTCGGTGTTAAAGCTAGTGAGCTATGGAGCCTCACTCCGCAGGGAGAAAAGCCTCCTGCGGTGGGTACAGTGCGTACGTTCTATAACACTCCGGCAACCAAGATCACTGCGATCTCGTCTTTGGGTGAAAAATTTGCAAGCAAATCCGCGGACGCGAAGAGGGAGCTGTTGAGGAAGTCGGTTGGTAGTGCGGTGAAGCAGCTCAAGGCTCTCGATGGCTTGAAGGATGTCACTGTCGATGCTTCCGTAGATCCGCACGCTGCTGGTGGGTTTGCATCTTATTCTCCTACAATGCTGAGGCTCAAATAAACCCAGCTGTCGCCGCTCATCTTTCCCTCTACAAATTCTCTTTGAAGACCAAACCTCCGTCGCCATTTAACCCCAACCTCAAGGAACCCCTTCCTGAGAAGTTGACTTTCTCACCTATCCAAACGTCAAAAGAATGGGAACGCGGTGTTATATACGGCAAAGCTCAGAACCTGGCTCGCACGGTTGGTCCTAAATTTCTTCATGCAGTTTGGAATAACTTAGTAGTTTCTACAGTTGATGGAACTCCCTGCTAACATCATGACACCCACAGTATGTTCCAAACTTGGTCTCTGGATTCCAGCACATGCAAATCATTGGGTAGAAATTTACCGAACGCGTTAAAGCTGAATTTGCCGGACTCAAGAACGTAGAAATCATTGTTCGTGATGAAGGTGATGGTTTACATGTGATGCCGTAATCAGGACATGCTGACAGATGACCTGTCGTTATTTATAGTCTGGGCTGCGGAAAAAAACATGGTTAATCTTCTTGTACTACATGGATCTGGAAACCGTACTCACACCTTAGAAACAAGAATACATTCCTCTCAGTCACACACGGAACTTCAGAACCCGCTAAAATCTTGGAAATGTAAGACGACTCTTCTCGATTACTGCTCTGACAATGAACAAAGACTTGTAGTCATTACAACGGTGCTTCTTCCAAGGATGTCCAGCCTCTCGCGTTTGTCGGAAAAGGCATCACTTTCGATTCTGGAGGGATTAGTTTGAAGCCTGGAGCCGTCAGTTTTGACGTAACTTTCTTGTCGTCTACCGAGATGCTGAGTACTCGTTGGAACAGGGCATGAAGCTGATGAGAGGCGACATGGGTACGTTAGCGTGTTAGTAACATTACGCATGTTCGCTCAACAAACATCCGAAACGTAGGTGGAGCTGCTACTGTTGTTTCAGCAGCATTGGCCATAGCGCAACTACAGCTACCGTATGTAGTTCCATGTGTTACACGGCCCGACAGCTGAACATTTATGCCCACTTCAGTGTAAACCTCGTTGTCGTGACACCTCTCACTGAGAACATGCCGGGCCCGAGTGCAACGAAGCCTGGAGATATGTGTGTCGGGTGCCTACCGACAGAGATCAATTTCTGATCCACTTTCTAGTGTCTATGCCATGAATGGAAAGACGGTGGAGATTGACAACACCGATGCTGAAGGACGGTTGGTACTCTCAGGTACAATCCACGTCTGTTGATTCCTTCTCTTATTGACCCATTTTCAGATGCTATCTATTATACTTCGACGGAATACAAACCTCATACATTGATCGATGTCGCAACTTTGACTGGGTGGGTTATTTGCTCGTCTGCTCAATCTTGTCGTGATTGATCAACCATTCATCAGTGCCATGCATGTCGCTCTCGGAGAGATCTTCTCTGGTGTCTTCTCTGTAAGTCACCCTTGTATCGATTGGAATTTCTGTTTCATTTACGTCTTGTTAGACGTCTGATACCCTTTGGGAGCAGCTCCGCGTTGCGGGAGAGACCGAATACGACCGCTTTTGGCGCATGCCTCTAGATGAGGACTTTGGACCCCAAATATACAGCTCTAACGCTGATCTTCAAAACGTACGTATCTTTATATTGTGCTTTTATTGACTTGTGCCGATGCAATTGATGCTCTCTAGACCGGCGGAAGAGATGGAGGTTCCTGCACCGCCGCACTGTTCCTTAAACCGTTCGCACATGGCATTGAGGCGGAGGATGGTCAGGAGCCTGCTTTGAAGTGGGCACACATCGACATCGCTGGTGCTATGGAGGTTTGTACACCTATCATACTTGATTGATGTTGTCGTTTGCTTATGCTGGACCTCCAAGGCCACACGAGCAACACCATACCAAGAGACAGGTATGACTGGCCGTCCGGTTCGGTGAGCAGTTTTGGTGCATCGTCTCTATTGTGTGGTGTGATAATTGGTTGTTCGCCCTAGTGCTCTAATCGAGTTCGTCCGCAAGCTCTCGGTTGCCAAATAATTAAATCGAATTTGACTGTTTACGAACTTGAACCTGTATTACTCATCGAAAATCACATGTTGGACTGATTCCGAATTTGTACTTGTCGGTCATTCTGTATGATTTCACCTATGCTTCATGCTTCTTAATGTCTTAGTTCGGTGGCGACAAGGCGATCAGTTGAAGAAAAGCAGCTCGCTAATTGACCCATTTCAACTGGTAGTGGCCTACAGCGAACTTGTTTTAAGCTTGCATCCTGGAAATGACCCTCTATTTCCGCAATGACGTCGTCTTGAGCTTCTGTCTCAAGTTATCTTTGGCCATTTTCCTTGTCATGATCATTTCGGGACCTTATAAGTAGTTGTCCAATCCCTCTCTAAATTCTCTCAGGCGTCCGGCAAAGACACTCTACCCTTGAATAGTCCGCTCATTTTCTTCCCCCAACATCCAATCGAGGAATGATATAAGTATACTTGGGATAAAGATCAGATCCTCAGACAAGTTGCCCAAATCCTTGTCTCATAGGCTGAGAGCATTCTTGAGCTCTGTCATGCTCAATGGGCATCAGTTTGCTAAGGCTGATGAGGTGGTTTCTATATCTTCCCAGCCAGTAACCAGGAGGGGGGCAGGAGGGAAGTTTTGGGGGAGGTCCACTGAATGGCCCCACAGTTGACTACAATCAACCGACAGTATACGATAAGGATTATTATTTCACATCCCTTGGCAGGCCACTTTTTGTGTTCATCAATGGACCCATTGATTCATTCCAATCTTAGAACTAACCTACCTTAGGACTGACCTACCTATTGGACCCTCAGATCACGAATGAGTGACAGTCATACTCCACCCATGATAGGAGAGCAGTTTTTTTGAGTAATGGATTTTTTTTTTGTGTGTATATGTGCCTCAGTATGCAAATTCTGATGGATAAGTGATCCAGTGATGTGCCAGCACCGAGGGGCATGTTTGGAGTGCAAGGCAGAAGGAAGTGTAGGATGGGTCCAGAGATTAGTAGAGGAAGAAAATGAGTGGGTCCTGACATAACCCCCCATCCAAGTTCCAAGCCCTTCAAGGTGCAGGGTTGGCTCATTGCAGATTAGGGGTGGGCATGGGATTTTGGACTTTGCCTTGATATTTTAAAAGTTGTACACATCATACAAAGTTCTCTGCTCATAGGGTATGGCTCCTCTCACTCCTTCAGCATCAAGGCCAGCACCCATGGAAGGTAACAATGTGGCCATGTGGCTGGCTTATGACACATCATGGGAGGAAGAGGATTGGCAGTGGGATTGTAAGGCAGTGGATTGCCTCTTTAATCAATGCGAGTATCTTGTCCCCTTGAGGGTTTGAGGGCTGGGTTGAACAACTTTCTAGAGCAACAATTGTGGGGTGTGGAGGTTGCTGCCCTTTGACATTTGGTGGGCCCAGTGATCCTGGCAGCTCTGTCTCCTTCCCAGTCCTCAGTTGGTCCTGCAATCCTGGCTCTCTCCCCCCTTTCCTGAGAGGGCTTCCTGTCATGTGAGTGGTGTGTGACTATTGGCCTGGTGAGCATCCCTCCTTATTCCCATCTCTTCTCATCCCCATTTGTGATACTTGTTAGCTACAGGGGACTGTTTGTGTCCTCCCCCAGCCTGAGGGTTGACAGGCCCTAGACTGTCAGGTCCCGCTGACGACGGGGGCTCAGCTACACT
>QGOB01000752.1:0-32705 GCA_003313055.1 Termitomyces sp. MG145
ACCACGGTACCCAAAAGTACATAATGCTATTAAATTACGATTCATTTCGTTTTTTCTTCTTTTTTAAATTGACCGCGATTAATGAACTTACGATCGGTCATTGTCCAATATAAGCCCGGCACCCCCGTTCCCCCCGTTCAAAGAAGTTTCTTGTATATGTACATAATTAATCAGAGAGAGAGAGGGGGGAGGGGGAGGGGGCTGCAATTGCGATGCGGCGGATCATCGATCATATCTTGGGTCGGACGAAACGAGGCACGGACGGGGGTAAAAAGTACTTTGTCACCCTTACGCCGCCACAACAAAATGTGTACGTTTATTTTTGTTTTTTCTAGGACTAGTGGCCCTAGATCCCCTAGGTATGCTCGAGGCCGCCTCGGGATCACGGTATTCGTTCAAGTATATCTCGATATATGTATATACCTGTATATGGTACCCATTCAAAGGGGGGCGGGGGGGTCGGAAAAATAGTTGCACTATAATACATGCAAGCGCCGGCCTATGCAGTGCAAACGGGGTGCTTCTTTCGTTGTGTTTCCATTGCATGCGATCAAAATTGCGATTGTAATGGTATGCTTGCGCTGGAATCGCAAGGCGCCGCTTTGATGGAAGAATCCAATACAGTTTTTGAAAAATACATATTATTATAATGGATGTGCGTACGTTATGTAGGGGGAAGTGACAGCTAAGAGAGTACTAGACAAGAAAGGGAAAACAGCGTGGACAAACGATCTAAGTAGAGCACGAGCACCCGCGAGAGCAACTTGTATGCACCGAAGGGGATAGCACAGAGACAATGAGGAGGAATGAGTGGCTGTGAACCAGCGGCGACGTGAAGACGCAATGGATAGATAAATAGGTATGCGTGAAGTGGTATGGTATGGTAATGGGAGAGATTGACAATAGCACGATAACAAAAAGATATCACAAGTCCAAATCAAACACGAGCCCTTTTTTGTTGTTGTTGTTGTTTTGAAAAAGAGTCCAAAGAGTAAAAAAAAAAAAAAAAATGAACCTACTGCGGCGTCGCGTACCCAGAACCTGGTGCTGAACCAGAATGGGAATGGCCATCGTTAAAATACCCAGAGGGCTGCTGCTGTTGCTGGTGCTGGTGGTGGTCTGACTGGGGAGCCGAGGGCATGCGAGGGCTGTGGCTAAAGGATGGGTAGACGTTGGTCGGCTGCGACGAGTGGTGGTGGGAGCCGAAGGGAGGAGCGGAAAGGGGAACTTCCGAGGACATGTAATGATGAGAGGGTGGGGAGGGACCCGCGGAATGGGGACCCTGGTTTCCGGAAGGATATATCCCCATGTGGTGGCGCTGGTTGTAGTCCATCGCGTTCTGGGAAGCTAGATTGGCTCGCATAAGGGGAAGGCCGCCTAGCATGCTGCGAGTGGACGATCCGTATTCGGGATGATGGCCAGGGCCGGGCATGCTCTGCAAGGTCATGGGATGATAGAGCTGGAGGCTCTCGGCGGCAGGCATGGATGCTCTGCGAGAGGTATGGTCTAGGAGACCAGACAAGGAGGCGCTGCGAGCGGCGGTGGGAGGAAAGGGGGCAGTGGTCGTCGGACCCGAAGCTGCGCGATGAGCGGGGGCAAGGATGCGGCGGCGAGCCTAAAAAATGATATAAAAGAATTTTTTTTTTTGTTTTTTCTTTTTTTAGTCATGTACATAGAAGATGTCAGATAAAGACTAACATTAATCATCCAGTTGGAAACTTGGCTCATTGAGAGGCCTGTGGCATGGCAGAGCTGTTTCTTCTCCTCCTCACTGGGATAGGGATGATCAGAATGACGATGAAGCCATGCCTTGAGAAAGTCGGTGGTCTCCTTTGGAAGCTTGCCGCGTTTGCGCTGGGGGCGATCGACGAGAGTTGAGCCTGAGATGGACTGGGGAGAGCGAGAGGGAGAGTTGGATACGGCAATGGGAGGAGCAGAAGAGGGCATTGAAGGAGAGTAGGAGTTGTTGCTGTTGTTGTTGTTGTTATTGTTGTTGTTGCTGTTGCTGTTCGCAGAGGGCAAGATGAAATCGTGGTTGTTTGGGAAAGACCACTCGGATTTTATTCCAGAAAGAGACCTGCGATCCTGACCCGAGATACGAGCCGAACCTGCAAACATCTGTGCCTGGGAGATGGGAGCACTAAACGAAGCGTGTCGTACACCATGCTGATCTTCGTATTTGCTGCCCAATTGACCGGGAGTTGAGCTTGGGCGAACGATGGCGGGACCACCCCAGGTGGGTTCGTCTGGGTAGGGGGAGAGACCTGAGGGGGAGGTAAAGGAGGAAAAGGCGGTGGACGAAGGGGTAGTGTAGTCGTAGGAAAAAGAGTTTAGATCGGTGGCGAGACGGGGACGGGCCTTGTCGTCTTGCTCTGGAGGGGGAAAGGTGTATGTGTCGAGGGCAGAGGCTGGGGGAGAATAAGACTGGCGAGGGGGAAGACGAGAACGTGCCTCTGGGAGGGAAGCACGGCGGCCGTCAAAGGAAGTGAATATGGAAGGGAGTTGAACTTTGTCTTCTGGCTTTGGACGTTTTGGGACTGGACTGTCTGCAGGCGTGATGGAACGTTTCTCAGGGCGGGTACTGTCAGTGTCAGTCGTAGTCGATGCTGCAGAGGTCGACATCCGGCGCGAGTCGTAGTCGTCCAGGTCAGGTTCAATGGCACTAGTGAGGCTCGAGTCAAAGAAAGAAAGGAAAAAAAAAAAAACAAACAAACTTACATGACGTTGGGTGACTGGTTAGGCGAGAGATCAAATCCGGTTTCGTGCTTGTTGTCGCTGATTAAAAGTCAAGAGTGAATCGAGCAAAAGACAAGACAGACAACTCACAATGCGTACTGGAGCTGAGCAACGTTGTACGTGTTGAGCTGGTGGGCTGGGACAGTGTGCTCAGTCGGCATGGGGTCGATTGGGGAGGAAGAGGGCGTAGCGACGGACGCGCGGGTTTTAAGTCGCCCTCGAGCGAGTAGGATCTGCATCTAGGAACGAACCACTTAATCACGATCTGGCAATCAGATCGCGGCGCGCCGACTCTCTGGGCGAACTGGCCCGCCGTCCCTACATGGTTTAATTTGATCATCAGGCACCAACAACACCTTTTTTCTCCTCCGCCGTGCTTATCTACACAAACGCAAATCGTGATCCTCTCTCTCCTCGATCCAACAACAACTCATCTGCTTTCCTCCTTTCCTTTTCTGTCACCTCCACTCCATCCAGCACCCGCAGCCCAATACATCGTCCCATCAACAGACCCCGGTACGCTAGTCGCCCCACGTACAGTCCGTCCGGCAAGTCCCGCCTGAATTTCCTGTCCATCCCCCCAACCACCTTGGGCGACAGCGCACCTGCCGCGTCCTTCACCAGAACTGGCAGATACCACCCCAGTGTGCATGGGTTCATCCTACACATCTCTTAGTCAGTCCTCTGTCACAAACCACCCACCCCACGCACCTAAAGTCCAGCATCTCCACCTCCTCCATCCCCTCCACTACACGAATCAGTCCCTTCGTGCTCTTCAGCCGCGACCCAATAATCGACAGTTTCTTCAGTCGCGTCAGTCCCTCCAGCCCCCGCACATCCTCCAGGAAATTGTAGTTGAGATTCAGCACCCGCAAATTCGGCACAAGCCGTCCCATGTCCTCGGGCAGCGCGGTCAGCCTGCACGCCGCCACCTCCAAGTAGTGCAGATTATAGCACGCTTCATTCAGGAATCCTTCCTTCAGGGGATTCCCTATAATAATTCAGAAAAAAAAAAAAAAAATACAATAAAATCCCAATCAAACTTACCAGAGAGGTACAAACGCTTTACATCGCGAACATCGCGGGTCAAAATCTTCCTGCATAATATGAGTCTCTGATCATCAAGAAAGCTTCTTTGCTCACAGTCCCCGCCCACTCTGATTCCGCAAACTAAGGTTTTCCAGCTTAGTCAATTCCTCCACCTTGATCACACTCGTCAGCGAATTATTATCCGCATAAAGCGTCCGAAGGTTGGGAAACCATCCTACGCAGAGCTCACGCAGACGATTCCCACTTGCACGCAGTATTCGCAGCCTCCCCAGAGGCGGCCCATCGACCTCCAGTTCCACGAGCTCATTGTTATCTTGCAATCAACAAATGTCATTGTCCAACCCACCCAATCAAACGCCAAGTACACACACCTATATTCAGTGAAACCAGTGCTGGCAATGATCCGAGTCCTAAAATCCTGTCCAGTCTGTTCTGGCTAAGGTTTAGCAATTCCAGACGGGTCCTAAGAACACGTTAGCCACCCTCACATGATACGCCCATGTGGGAACACTTACCAGCAACTCCCATTCAAGTCCATCATTTGTATCGAGTTACCCTGCAAACTAAGCTTCACGAGGCTGTTCATGCGCTCCAGACCTTCGATGCTCGTGATGTTGTTGCCGTCGGCTTTGAGCTCCCTAAGGTGCCGTAGGCACGCCAATTCTGCAAGCTTGAACCTCAAAAAAAAAACTTCTAACGTTAAAAAGTAATCATCTACCCACGCTTCAGAGATTCCACATCGTTTCGACTGATGTCCAATTTCTCGAGATCAAGCAAGTGGCTGTACGACGTGAGTCCTGTGAGGCTGAATAACCGTTGGTCACTTGGCCCTCAACATAACAATCATCCTCACCTGTTTGATGCAGCAGATAGTATTCGAACCGAACCTGGAATACCACTTAACCATGCCAATTGATTCGAGTTTCTATTTGGAGCGGTGGAGTTAGCGCTTTGCCGTCGTAATTCGTTTTAGCTCCACCCACAGGCTTAGTGAGTCTAGACGGGGCAAAAACTCCTTTAGTCGCGCGACGCTCTCTAGCCTTTTCCCAGACAGATCAATACATTTCAATTGATCCCAGTGTACCGTAAACGGTTCAACATCTGTGATCACCTCGACAAGACGATCGTGAGACACCCCAAACGAACATTCCGTCAGGAAAGTCGCGTTGGCGTTGATAATCCTGCTCTCCCCTATGGTACCGGAAGGCCTCTGAGTACGTGACCTAGAAAACACCTGCCCCGAGGGCTCGCCATGTATCAAGTACGTTACTGTGTGCGTCTCTCCCCGAGCAGCGCTCCCTACTTTAGTAGGAGAATCCTCATCAGTGGCTGAAATAAATGTCAGCAAAGATGATTGATTCGAACATGACAACCACAAACCGTCCTCTTCCAAGGCCTCTATCAGCTGGGCGATTCGCCTGGAACGCGCTGACTGGACAATTCCACTCATGCTTCCCACATCTAGGAAATCGGCACCCTCACCATCAGTCGTCGTGCTTTCCTCGAGACCCTGGATAGGGCCCTCTCTCCTGCCGTCGGAGAAACTGACCGATCGTCGGTGCGCGCGGTGCAGGGGTGTCTGATTCTTGGATTTCAGTACAGACGATGGTGTGGCGGTGGTACTTTTCATGGCAGAACGAATGGCGGGTGTGTTTGTCGTCGGCAATAAATTGGTACGAAGCGGAGTTGCGACCCCGACTCCAGGAGGCGGGAGAGCCAGATGAGTTTCCATAGGTGGGCTTGACATGGACATGGATTCTTGCATATCATAGTGATTAAAATCAGCAAAATCGTTGTTTATGCCTGGTTCTCCCTCCCCCTCCCCCTCTGCCTCCTCGTCTTCCGAGTCGGTCGTTGCATTGTCTTCAAAAGTGTCCACGCCTGTCATGACGTCAACGATGTAGGCCGAGGGATCATCAGTAGAAAAGCTATTCAACTCTGCTTCCTCCTCATCATCCGCCTCGGACTGCTCTTCAATCCGGCTCATTTCAGCAGTATAAATCTGCCGATCGGACACACCATGGTCAACCTCCCTCTCCTTAGATTCGTCCTTTAAGCTCTCGATATCCCCAAAAGGATCCTCACTCGGTTCCTCCGATGGAGCACGCCCGCTATGCATAGTGTTGTTCTTCACCCATTTCATCATCACTTTATCAAAAAGCATCCCATTGTACACCTCAGGTACGGGCGGTATATCTGCCGGGGCAATAGTACGAATGTGTGGCGGACCAGCATGTTTCACAAACGATGGTGCACTGTTGGAATTTAATGTCGTCCCAGACGCGGTACTAGAAGAAACAAATCGATTGAGATCATCAGTGTTGTGTAGTGATGAGGAGGGGTAGGCTGGGGGTGCAAGTGATGACGGAGCAGTTGAAAGTGTAGAAAGAGGACGGCTAGATAGGGATGCAGTGCGAGAAGAACTGGTACGCTGGGCGGATGAGGGGTGAGAGGAATGAAGCGAGCTGCTAGAGAAAGACCTTCGATCGTGTATTGAGAGCCGCGCAGCATTCTCAACAAGACTGTCAGAGTCTATTTGGAGTCGACGAGACTTTTTCTTGGGACTTGGCTTATGCTTCGAGGAATTAGACTTTGCGGGCCTCGTTTGTGTAGTTCTGCTGAGCTCTCGATGGTTATCCTGATGATCCCGAGGGACATGAGCAGCGGCATCTGCACTTAGAGAGAACGAGTTGATTCTATCGTCATCACGAAAAGTAGCATATGACGTCTCCGTATCGCCCGAGAAGGTACGTTTTTGCCCTTTCATGTCGTTCTTGATTTGGGCCATCAATGCTGCTGCTTGCTGCCTATAGATTGAAGCTGTAAATGATCCACCGCCTAAGGGCTCTTCCCCAGGGACTTCCAATAATGACGGTCGACGCGAGCAATCTGGACAAGAGAGAATATTTATTATCTCGCACGAAAATAGTAGAAAAAATTGATGATACCTGCAGAACGTGTATGAGAATCATCGCTTTCGGTCGAAGGCGATGTATGACGAGTACTGGCCACAGTAGATATAGTGGAAAAGTCGCGTGCTTGCTTAATCTGTTGCATGAGAGACTTAGACTCGCCTACATAGTCCTTCCCAAGAATCTTTGGCCTTGCAATCGAGGCACCTTCTCCTGCACCTTCTCCGTAATCGCTCAGAGGGCTCAGTTTGACACGTTTGGCACTCCTCAGTCGAGACATGGTCTCAACGGATCCATCGTTTTCAGATACTCGCGAAAGCTGATTAAAGCTGGTAGGAGATGGGGTGCTGCCAGATCCGGAATTGAGAGCAATTGAATCAACCATGGCAGATAGATGCTCGCGTGTATAAGTGTCGTACTGAAATTGAAACAGGCGTAGGCGAGGGTCGGTGGCTGGTGCGGTTTTCGGTAGAGGGAAGGAGGGATAAGATGTACTCTGTGCTCGCGGGAACGTTCCATTATCGGCGACTTTGGGAGTAAGCAAACTTTCGCGAGGCACCGCAAACGTAAATTTACAGGCGATGCTTGCCTTTCTCCCATGAAAGGAGTTCATATCAGGTATGTCTGTCTCGACTATTTCGTCTTGTGGTTTCCCGTCCCTCGACGTCAAATAAGATAACTGAGATGTATTAGATAGTGGCATATGCGCTGTCTCTGGTTTATGTGGCGGCGGAGACGGAGGTTCAAACATTCGTTCTAGAGGAAGTGGACTGAAGAAGTCCTTGATAATCCCCTTCTTCTGGCGGCCAGGTGTCTTCGCTAACAATGGCTCACTCAGTATATCTTCGCGAATGAAAAACGTCCCGCCTGTAGCCGAGGGAGGTTGCAATAAAGACGCGCCTCCTTCAGCATCGTTTTTGGTGTAGATATGTATCGCCAGCGGAGCAGTTAGTGATATGGAGCGTGTTCCGTATGTTAGATTGTCATCCTCGTCGTCCCGATTCTCTTCATCAAGTTCGATCCATTCATCTTGTAGTTCTTCAGTCTGCCAAGCAGGAGCTTCAGATTGTAAGTTCGCCGGCATCGCCTGACTCGATGACGAGACTTGTCGGGACAACCTTGAAAGCTTAGGTTGATCAGTCTTTCATTATCACGTGACCGTGTTTGTTGTGTTCGTCCAATTACGCCACGAAAACGACCCCTGACCCGTTCCAGAAGATGTCATCCTTATCGTGCTCTTCACACTGAATTCAATCCCCTAACATAATTCTTTTGGTTGATTGGAACTAGAAGAATCATCTCTGACGTAGTTGGTACTACAAGTACGTGGCACGCATGATGCATCTTCATCACTCATTATTCTTGGACGGATGATCGATTTCCTTTGATATTCTCTTGCATCCTACTATATTTAAGTTGATAAAAACAAACGGAAAACTGTAACAATGCTCTTGCCGATGCTCAGGTCCTTCGGATTTTATCCTAGAAAGCTTGACCAGATATAGACTCTCCGTCTGGTGCCGCCCAGCCCCTGGTTATGGCTGTCGCGGCCCCATCGCTGCACCTGCCAGTCGGCTTCATCCGTCTTTCGCATCCATAAGATCTTTGCACAGTTCCGAGGCTCTGTTTAGGCCGTCATGTGCGGTGACAATCAATGAAGACTACTAAGATGGCGCCCCAATGGATTTTTGTCCGTGTTCTGTGCTGTCGGAGGATTTACCATCACAATCCATCGAGTGATCACATGGCCGTTGTTGGCGCTTAAGGGCCGAACCAGTTCATGACTCTCTGAAGCACACTCAATTTTGTGTGTAGGTGAGATTTTCTCTCCTCATGGAGCACACTTTATGCTCATGACTTTTGAGAGAAAAGTCGCTCGAAGTAGGCAAAAGTTATGTGGCCAAACAAATTCCGTCCACCTCCCTGTACAATGTACCTGCGCGATCATCCAAACGAGGCTACATGTATTATTTTTTGTGTGAGCACCTGTTTTGCTATTTTGACAAGCCGCTATGTTTCACGCCCAACTAATTCCCCCGTGTTGTACAATTATTGGTCTTTCACAGTTGTTTTTCTGACTGACAGGAGCTATTCCTACATGTTGGATCACTTCGGCTAGAGTAGCTTGTTACATCAATTAAGTTTGACTGTTCGTCGAGCACCCATGGTCCATGATGCCATAATGACGATTTTCGGGTTTTCGGAATCGTAATCGAACTCGACACCTCTAGAAAACATTTTATCGTGAGTCTGTCCTCTCAAAATCCCTGGGTGGGTGTCCCATTGTCTTGCCTGTACTGATAAATTCAAAAAGCAGGTAATCCGTCCCAAGGATTATGCCGACATAAGTATTGTTGGGTACACATTCAACTTGTGTCATCATGATGGTTCTAAAACATATACTTGTATTTCATCGACATACTACTGCTAGACACTCTCAACAATAGTGGCGAGACCAAAATCATAGATCAGTGTATTGCTTTGTGAGACAGAGAATGGCTATGTGGTTATCATTAACCTCGCTATCTGATTTACATACAGCGCCACTTCTGACTTAGGACCATTTCACCGCCGATTGAAGGAATTCTTGATTTGCGGTCGAATACCTAACAAGTCCACACTGTCTGCGCTTGATCCTTGCGACCCTCACGGCCGTTCGTAATTCCAACGCTGTGAACCTCACCACAAATAAAGCGCGCGCGATTTGCCCGGTTACAATCTTGCGTTGCTTATTTTGGCACTGAGTGTAATAGTTCATCATTTCTCAACTTCTCAACATTATATGTCCACTTCCGACAAACATTCTACGTATACGGGGCGATCATCAAAACGCATAAAGTATCAATATATCAAATTTTTAATCCTGTTTGCACGGTCTAAGCAATCAACGTTCAACTCCTGACGATTTTCTCGAACGCGAATCGGACGTGAACGGCCCAGTCGACTTGGCTGACTTGATTTTCGATCTCATCGCGATGAACATTCTGGTGTACATGCCGCGATCTCAAGTAACTCGCTGTGTTACTTAGTGCAACTCCTACATTTTTTAAACGTTTATTTTTACTTCGCTCTGCTGTGACCTGTCGTCGCGTACACAATGACCGCCCGTTGACAAGCAACGTTCTGGCACGCCCAACTGACATCGGTCATAACATGCGTCTCCGCTTGAAACAATAGAGTTGAATCGCCTCCCAAATTGATAAGATTAAGATTTAGCATCAAAAGACATCGAATGCTCAACGTCGGAGACAGACGTGGCAGAACATCGTTATACTTGAATGTTTCGTCGGATCTTTCTCTATCTTGATGAAAGATCCTGTGTGAACATGAAACGTTGTGGATTCTCTTGAGCTGCTCCGGTGCACGCCAAATCCTCATGTATAATCTTCCAACAAAACCCAGCGAAAATAAGTTGTAAGTTCTTTCGCTTAGATCATCATGATGATATTCCAACTTGAATGATCTTCACGAATACAAGGGGCAGAGCACTTCACCATGACGAACCTCTCGCATCATATCACTGAAGGTTTACTGTTAGGAAACGGCCACACAGCCATGGATCTTCATCCACAGAAAATGATATATTGATCAACTTTGATTAAACCAGGACATCAAACATGCAGGAAAATCTTTCCCCATTAAGCTTGCCTCGGTGCTTATGAAACTTACTACCCACTCTGACCAGATTCACCATGTATACTAGTACTAGTCTTTGTCTAATTAATCAGTTTGCGTTCTCAGGGGAAAGTTGCACAACCCCATTGTCCATAGTCCTTTCTAATTGAAGGTTTCCAAATTACAAAATTTGACAGAGGGGCTTCAAGTACGGAATATGGACCGAAACTATGATTATGCTGTGTGCTTGGGTGGTCTAGGTACCGCAGAGTGTACAATCTGTCTCTGAATTGCGATTTGGCGAGGTCACATGATCGTGCGTCCATGCATGAGGTCTCTGAAGTTAACCGAGAGCAGCTCGGCGGCGAGATTCGTTCATCACGCCAATTCTAATGGTTCCTGGATCTCAGGATGAGCGATCGCTTTGACACGCATTTGACCTTTTAAGTGATGACCTTACGAAAACTTGATACTTGTTTATTTTACAATTGACTTACCTCCACCCTCAATCCCAATCAGGTTTCAGATGGGCGCGTGTACACGTTCAAAGTGATATCGTAGTGTCGTGGGTATTTTGAAGAACAAACGGGTAGATCAACATTGAACCCTATCTCATTGCGTTTGATGGATCTGCAGGCTGACTATGTGAAGATGTCCTATATGTGGCGGAGAGGGATGTATTGTGTATTGTGAGTGAGGGGATAATGTTCAGGAGCGGCCTGCTACGGCACTATATTGAGAAGTATATGTACATAGTTTGGAAACGATGATAGTAAGAGCTGAGAAGTAATCATGGCATGTGGATTTGAAGAATTTGATACGATGCAATGAATGTAATGCTGACGAATGCTGGACAAACGTAAGTGATACTGATGCTGGGAACGTGCAGATGAAGAAAAATGGGAAGCAGGTGTCTAAAGTATCGTCGTCCGATCTCGGCAGTCGGCAATTCGGTACATGGAAAGGTTTTCGCGCACAAGTCCGGTCTATTTAATTAAGTGTTAATGAGAAGTGCCCTTTCCACCACGCAGAGTCCGCCACCGATACCGTTGTGGTATGAAGATCATACCCGGATTGAGGACATGAGAGTTATTTTGCGAAACTTCCGAGAATTCTGATTTTCAATTCGACGCATTAAGTGTCGATCGAATTCAAAGGAACCACGATCAATATCTAGTGACCCACTTTCTCCCTGTTGGACTTCATTCTTACCGGGCATGATCCACGGCGACGATGAATAAGATGAGGTACGAGGTGGCGGTGACAATCGTCTTGAATGACTTCGGGTTGGCCCATGAGCAACTACAGAGACGGGAGTTACTGGGGTGAAGCCCGTGATTTTTGTCGTCGAATGAGACGAGCTTTTGGTGAACGTGGTAATAGAACAAGTCGGGGTGTGGGGTAAGACGTCTTGATAATCATTGTCTGGACATAGTGCCAGGGATGGTCTATCATTGTCCGTGGTCACCGAATCAAATGCTAAAAGTGATTCGTTCTCGGAAGACAAGGGACGCTGCAGAGGTTGTAGTCGTCGCGGCTTAGTGTGGGTACGATGTGGTGGAATTTTTGGAAAGGGATACATGAAGGGTTCGTTGATGACAACATCTGTGAAGGGATGGGGGACGGAAGAACCAGCGGATACAGGGGACATCTCAAAGATAAGGTCTGGTGACATCGGGCGTCCATATGGTGAACCTGTCCGCGATGAGTTCGGTCGTCGTCTCGGGATCTCTATGGGTGTAGAAGATGCACTACGTAGGAGATTGTGTGAATCCATGCCTAGAAAATCGGTAAATCAGCACTCATGGACAATGTGACGCGATGATCGGAGTTTATACTGACAAGCTGCTCAGCACGACCAGGGTCCCTGAGATTGGAATTCTGAAAATCACCTTGCTGTAGTTTGAAGCCACTTTGGAATAAGCAAGACAAGAGCGATATGGAGATAACACCTCAGACCGAATACGTATGTAACTGGTAGTCGTCAGAGCGGAAGCAAATTTTGGCGGGAAAAGCTTTTTACTCTGGGAACCGCGTATCAATCAATTTGGTTCCGCGGCAGCCTCCGTCTCAGGGTGAAGGTACCAAGGATAAACTAAGACGACAGAGAGAGGCGCGGGATGCAATGAAATTTTCTTTCAAATGACACGAGATCGAAAGTATGGGAAAACAAATAGAGAGGACGACGCGCCAGCTTATCGAAAAATTGGAGAAAGAAACAAACAAGCCGCCGGCGGAAAGTGCCAGGACTCGGAGTCATTTTCGCGCCGTAAGTCACATGACCTTCTAAATTCATTCATGCGTGACGTCAACAAGTCGACGTCCACATTTTCGTGCTTGACGTGAATGAATGAATGAATGAATTCTATTTTTGCCCGCCGGCAAGCCATTAAGGGGCGGGGGTAAAGTAAACCTGGTACTCTACGCCGAATGTATGTAGTGTTATACGTTTCCTATATTCTCGTGTTGTGTGGTATATCTTTCCTCGCAGATTTTCGTGCTGCTTTTGTGTTGGGCTTGGTAACATCGCGAGCAATACCGAATTGTCATAGGTGAGTGGGTGGATATCTTGGGATTGTTGGAAAGGTCCTTGGTCGTGTCCTATGTCTCGTCGATGAATTTGCGTACGCGGGTTGTCTAGGCCTCCCGTGGTGTGTTTTCCATGCCTATCCTAGCGCTCTGACTGTCCTTTCTCTTCTTCATCGTCCGTATACGGAACATATCTGCTCATGTATGCCATGGGAAAATTTCATCGATATCGAACGGTTTCAATGATTCAATTCCTCCGGGAAAATGATAAATAAATCAGGAACGAGAGACAATTTACTTAGGGTCAGAAGTAGTAGCGAATTACAAGCAAATGTACATTTTCACTCAAATATGATAGGCTGTACTGTGAAGATAGAAGACTGCTGGGTGCCGGACGTGAAAAGAACGGAAAGGAATCTGTCAAAGAAATGCCTGTTCTAGGTAAGTAATCAGTCTGCGCAATCAAAGACTCTATTCTTTCCATGTACCGGTCGTACATAAATATCAAGCTAGGGAAAAATCAATATGAGTAAGTAGTTAGACACAACCTCTATTTGTAGTACGGACCCCGGGGGTTCATGCGGGTAATTCTATCTACATCCCTATCTACCTACCTATCTTAGTCTGTATTATCAAAGACTGAGGTTGTCCGATTGCCTAAAAAAACTCTGCGGCCCCATGCGCCCGCAATTTCCCTGGATAGGTCTTTCGGATCACATGTATCCTATGCGCGTCCAGCACGGCTCACGTTCGACAAAGTCGCTTCTTTGAAACTTGGTATTTTCAGAAGGAATGGCTCTTCTAATTGTAGTCTTTCCTATCGGGCGTTGGCTGACGTTGAGGGTCGGCGATGACGTTGGGAGTCACATGGTGAGACATGATGATGCATGATGTCATGAGTTATAAGGTGCTACGCTATTTCCGCGACTCTTATCCACCGTCCACCATGTCGCCTTATACAGTCAATGTAAGCCTTTCCCTCTCCTTTGATCTCCGCGATTGCATGATTTTCGCAGGTATCTGGACTTGCTTCCACCACTACAGACGTTCAGTTGCACAACTTCTTCACGTATGTCACATTCAGTGTTCCCCTAATCGCACTAATCTGAAACTGTTGGCTCGCCTGATCTCTATCTTCAGATTCTGTGGAAAGTCAGTCGTCTCCCCTGCAGAAATTGATTGTATTGATACATAGTTTTGCTCTAGGATCAGTCAAATCGAGCACGAAAAAGACAAAGCCGTCATCTATTTTGAGAAACCCAACGCCGCAAAGACGGCTTTGATGGCGAATAATAATTCTTCGCATCATTTTATCTTCTGATCATTTCGTAGCTCAATGGTGGTACTCTGGATGGTTCCGTTTTGACAATTGCCTCTGAAAATACTTACAACGATGAGGAAAGTGTCAACGAGGAAGGAACTCATCTTGAACAACATGAAAAGCCAAGGGCTGGCAGTAAGTTGCGTGCGCCTATCAATGTCTCTGAATTGATCTTGGAGTATCCAGTTGCTGCGGAATATCTTGCTCATGGATATATACTTTCCCACAAGATTCTTGAGCGGGCCATCGAGATCGACAGTATGTCAACTTGCTTTTATGTTTCGCGAAAGGACTAATTTCCTTCAAGATGAGCAGGGGATATCGAAGCGATTCCTTAAATACTTCCATCATGTCGACAAGTCTCTTGGATCGCGCGCACTTGGGCCCGATCAGACGATTTCCGGCAAAGTTCAATCAACCGTAGATGCTGCTACACAAAAGGCAAGGACAGTGGATGAGCAGAAAGGCTACTCGAAGACCGTATATGACGTAAGTTCATCTGTTATGATGAGCATCATCCTTTTGACGATTTCGACCATGGTCAGTATTATGCCAAAGCTATTGCTTCTCCCCTTGGCCAAAAAGTTCGCTCATTCTACACAACCACGTCCAAACGAGTCCAGGATATTCACGAAGAAGCACGTCGCATTGCCGAGCAACATAAAGCTTCTTCTAGTGGAGCCGCAGCCTCTGACGAGAGGCCTGAGGCAGCAACTGGCTCAGAGCCCACGCACGCGGAGTCGGCGGTTTAATGTCAGTAGGAGTAAGACAAAACAGATTCTTAATGCCTAATTATGCGATAAACGCGTAGTTATGTGATGGACTTAATTTTACCAATCACGTTTAGGCTATCGATATTACCCATGATATTCCTAAAGAGCGACAAGTTGACCAGTAATCTATTTATCCCCGACCATCATCGCGTTCGGCCGTTATTTTTGAATTCAACTCACAACCAATAACGAATAAGTATCGATTCACGGGGAATCTCTATACTCTTTGACCAGCGATACCGTCTGCATGTTACAACAAGGTCGCAGCCTTTGTATACTCGCCTGCATCCACTACACCTATTTTGGACATGTCGGCAGCACAACCCGGCGAACGCATCATCGACTTCGTGTGTGGCAGTAGTGAAATAACCCTCAAGTTACAAAAATATGATATGTCACCAGTGTGTGTGGCGACGGGTATAGTGATTGGCATCGACTTGAGCGACATGATATGACGCCAAGACAAGCCAATGAAATTAACACTGCACGAACCACATCTTCACATTTTTTTAGATCGCCGAGGCCTAACAAAACGGAAAGAATATGCGTTTAGCGGCGACATCCGCTCTGGAGTTTCCTGACGAAATTCCGGATCAGAGCGTTAAGTTCGAGTATAGAGGTGTTTTATAAAGTTCTGGAGTAAAATAGGTGTGAGGCCCACGTTGTACCATGTGCTGAGAAGATGAGGATCCTGTATCGCGCGACCCTCGGTACTTTCCGAAGGTATATACGTGTCGTGCTACAAATGGAGCAGCCGGTGATTACCGTCGCGATTCCTCTATGTATCACGGATTCATCACTGCACAAGTGCGATGATGGTTGTTGCCATAAAGCCCACCTTCCCGACCAAACTCCCCGTTGTCCGTATATAACATGGCTGTCAGGCGTCAGAAAACTTCTGTACAGAACAGGTTTCCTGATTCTGCCAAGTCAAATGACAGCGATCCTAGTGTGGATGAAGGCTTTTCTGTGATTCAAGCGGCCCCAATTATCTTGGATTACTATTTCGTGAGTGTTTTTTCTTTCACACTCCAGCAAGGTCGTCTTAAGCTCAAGTTCAAGACAGGCACTCTCCCTAGTGCTTGGTGGCTGTTGCACGTAGGCATCTGAGTTCAATGGCCCCCAAGTAATGCTTAGCTTCAGTAGGAACGTCTGGGCATATGAGCAGTTGCTGATGCTTAATCCACGAATTGGTATGATGCGTCTATTGCTAGAACCCAAGACAACCGCTGTATGCTAAGACGTATAGGCTCCGCCCTTACATTCTCTCAAATGCTGTTCATTACTCTCCAATCGCTCCCGATGTTCGTTGTCATTCAGAAGGACCAATGGGTCCCTAGACTTAAACCCCGGCGCGTACCTGTGCGTCAGTGGGCCTTCCAGGTGGTCGTACTCCTAACAGGAACGCTATTCAACAACTGGGCGTTTGCTTATTCAGTTCCATTAACTTTACTGATCGTATTCCGTTCTGCGGGTTTGTTTAATCTTGTGTCCTGTTGATCCATGTTGAGTTTTGATTCAATAGGTCTTGTTGTGTCGATGTTTTTTGGCGTTGTCTTTCTAAAGAAGCGGTATTCAACCATTCAAGTTGTAAGTATTCGCATGTTTTCTCATTGTGTAGCTGCTAAATTCATCAAATATCGATGAGACATCTGTCATTACAGTGACTACAGGTGTTGTCCTTGCTACACTTTCTAGGCCGAAGGCAACCCCTATGTCATCTGGATCAATGGCCCAAACCTCAGAGGATACACAGAAATATCTGATTGGAGTTACTATGCTCGTCACGTCACTGTTTTTGACGGCTTTCCTTGGGATGCTGCAGGAGAAGACGTATAAGGCATATGGGCCATGTTGGAAAGAAGGCGTATTTTATACGGTTGGCCAAACTTTCAGTTCAGCATTTTGGAGTACTAAAACTACCTGATAGCACTTCCTTTCTCTTCCCATGTTCTTATTCCTTATACCCGACATAAAGCAAGGTTATAACAGCCTCTCGCATGATTCTTCGTCCTCTGCTCTTTTGTCATTCTTGATTTTGGGACTAAACCTTATCTCGCAACTCATTTGCGTGTCAGGTGTCAATAGACTCTCATCTGTCGGTATCGTTTTATAACTTTAACAAAGACATCGCTGATATCTGCTCTAGCAAGTATCTTCAGTGTCAACCAATCTTGTGCTGACTGCGAGGAAATCACTAAGCTTATGCATTAGCGTCTGGTGGTTTAACAGTGGCTGGAACGCGCAGCTGGGGATCGGTGCAGGGATGGTGTTCTTCGGCAGCGCTTTGTTCTCAATGGCTAGTAATGTGAAAGCTAAGAAGCATTGAGTATGACAAATTTCATAGATAACCTGGTTGCTTGCCTCTTCGGTCATAAATTCCTCGAGGGGTTGGTCGCCACGATATTTGTTTGGAGTCTTCAGTACCGAGTCCTGTTCACAAATTACTGTTCACAAATTGCTGTGTCGTATGAAGGCTAGACAAATGACCAAACCCTCTTCGGATCCGAGCCTGAGTAGTGGATCGATGCTTGCTCATTACAACAAATGGTGACGGGTTTAAATTCAGGCATATTTTTGCATCTTATTGTCGGGTCAAGGGTGTCTGCTGGCAGTAGTGTGGTGACGATCAAGCCCAAAGATTACCAGCCGGTCAAGGCATTCAGTACGAGTCTTAATGTCGTCTGGTCGTATTGGCCCTCAAGTTGCGAGATATGTACTATACGGGCTGACGCTTGAATACTGTTCTTCGTACCCATTAAGACTGTTCTGCCTGGAATGTCCATTCGCGTGAAAACCTGTAAAGGATGTCATGCCGTCGGTTGTGGCGGCACTCGAAAAACACGAAGGGATAGCCGCCCGACACCTTGTGATGGAACGCCCGATCATTATGCTGCATTCGACGTACACAGTGTCCTGGGAAACTCGGTTTAACTCTAGGTGGAAAATGAATCAGTCGCCAATTTCAAATCCTGCGAACTCATCGAGGGGTGTTGTCCAAATTTTCAATTAGGCCGTTGCTAACTGATGGGAAAACGCTTTCTTGACGATGCGATCATGCTATATGGACCTTTCGTCTGTCTTGCACTAGCAGAGGACCGGGTAGAAAGGAGAGACGGCTTCATGACGCGCTGTGGCAAAATGGCAACAAAACTAGCCAACAGTTGATTATGTTTGGATCGTGGAATCAAAAGCCATAGAAGTATGCGTTGACCGCATGTTATATTTGCCGTCCGGAGGGGGAAACAAAGAAAGAAAAACAAAGTGTTCCACGTTTCCAAGTGAAATGTAAGACAGGATCATGTCCCTTGAGTCATTCAAAAATGTGCTCGCCGAACATACAAGATTGGAGAGTCAATACCCGTCGATTCTGTGTGCGCAAGTAGGACGGTACTTCAAGAGAACAGCCTAAATCGCAGAAACTTTCGAGCCGGATCATCCTCCATGAGTGGCATGGCTCGGGAAACCGACTTCAAATAGGAGGATAACAATACGCCAGGAAGCGCCACAGATAGATTTCAGCAAATCCACCATTTCTTCATTTTGAGGGGTTATGCTATCTTGCTGGTTCTGTTTCTCTTGAAAGACATGGAAGAAAAAATCGGCATCAGCGGGAATACACACCTTTCTGGCATGGGCGCAAACTCATTTCCCCCCACGGGCAGTTCGAGATGCATATTTTTTTTTTGGCATTTCACCTGTTTCGAACAGAAGCTGACGAAGTTTCCTTGCTTCATTGTGCTTGCCAGCGTCAGCTTCTGAGGTAGCGGTGATCCAGTTCACCTTCCATAGGACTGCCATACAAATACTAATTATGAATAAGAAAAGCGACGATGGACACGGAACTCAGTCGGCAACTAGCAAGAATTTTCGAGAATGAAAGCTTGATGAAAGTTTAACTGACGTTTAACTGGGAACGGTCGTCTGTAACCTTCATGCTTCATAATGATTAACGTTCGATTCATGACCACTCACATGATACATGACATGTATCGTTGCGGCGCGCAGAGCTAGAGCTCGTTATTTGACTTTTCTTTTTCATATTATGACAGAGCTACCACCCATCAATGCGCGATTTGGAGTATGATCCATGTTCGTCGATATTCACGTTTCACGTTTCGGAGGATATTCTTGACCTGACAACTGACCTAGACCGCTTTGAGATGAACTGTAAGCTAATCAAAAGAGTGGTAAGCGAAAAAATGCTCAGTAAAGCTCGAGCGATCAGGCGTTTCGTGATGGTTTGTGGTTGGGATTGGTCTTTTTACTAATCATGACGAAGCCAGTCAATTAACCATAGTGAGAAGTCAAGAAATGACGGCATTATTAATGTGTCCCTTCAACAAATTAGGGAGAGCACGCGGGAAAGAAACTCAATTTCAACTGCAGAAAACGCCACCGATAGATCGCAAAAATCACATGGTAGATAGATTCTCAAAAGGCCGAGTATATTTCCAATCCAGCTTTCTCCATGGATTCAACTTCGTGATAAATGCCAAGTGTAAGGTTCTTTACCGATCCTAACGGTGATCGTTTCTACTTCATAGGTTCCTGTCTTTGTCGCAGATAGTCTGTTGCTGAAGAGTTCATTTAGTTCCGGTACCAAGCCTTCGGGAAGATGAGGAATAGTAGGAAATTTTAGGTCGACCGATTCGGAGCTATTGCTGATGCGTTGTGAATGAGTTGAGACTCCTCTCGAACTGGTCTCGGCAAGATTTCTTTCTGAATGAGTCCCAAGGAGGGCCCACGCGATAGATGCGTGAAAACGAGGGTCTGGGTAAAACTCTTTCTGCCGAATAGCTTTCAGCGTGGGTGTCAGAGCATTACACATGGCTTCAAGCTGTGGGTACTCTAAGCATATCATTAAATGTAGGAACTGGATACGAAATACCTCATGATAGCCCGCACCTGTTTCCATAGTAAGGAATGTTCTCGTGCATTCATCGTTATGCAATTCTGAAAATGTTGCGAAGGACACCTGAAAACTAGAGTAAAATAATCACATTCGTATAACTACTTTCATGATTTCCTAGGACTTACGGAGAGAATCTTTTTGATAAATTTTTCACTGCCTGCTTGAAATCCTCCCTTTGGTGCATTCGTAGGTAAGTTGGTCGAGAAAGTGAGATGTGTAATTCACGTTTTGTCGACAAGCCGCCATTCCAAAAGTCATGTAAAGTAGGAGTCACTTTTTGCGCGTGCCTTAAAACGTCGTCTATAAGCGTATTCAAGGGCGAGTGCTTCTGAACGATCAAGGAAACGTAAACATGAGCTGCCCACTGCCCTTCCACATGAGGTTGTGTACGCCTCCGACCTTGATGTAGTTCTGGACGATCTAAGGAGACTGGATCCAAGAAGGTCGAGGAAAGTGAAGGTAGTTTCCTGCGTTGCAACGACTCTAACACTTCAAAACCGTGGGATAACTTGAAACGCACCTTTTCTTCCTTTTGGGCTGTTCATCTTCTTCGGAGAAGTCATCACTTGAACTTGCGTACATCACTAGTGCATTCGGTTTTTTTATCATCCGGCGCAAAAGTTGCCAGAACTATTTGTTAACAATCTGTCATGTGCTTTGTCATCATGATGTCAGCTTTCACGGATCCCTTGAAAGATGTCTCAGCGTTCAGCTGTTGATACTGATACATTCTTTTGTCAAATTTTACATTTTTCCTTCGAGGAGGGCCATGGACTTCCCGATGGATAAATTGTGACAGACTTCCTTTTGCTTCTCCCAATATAGCCGAACCTCTCCTAGATCATTTAGCGCTTGTACAAATATCGGAAATTGGGACCCGCTCAGTGTCTGTCGATTCCGCCAACAGCTGTCATCGTACATGTTTATTTGTCTAGCAGTTAGATCTGCGGGCTTGCTGTGCTGCCTGGACGTCATAGGTCAGCCCGGGCATGACCTTGACGTGGGGTTAACCACGCCGATGACAAATTTAGACAAGGCTTATCGATTATCTTCCTTCATCTCCCTCTTTCACTTGCTTTCCATTATGCCTGTAGCTTTCATTAACAATCTTTCTCCTTCCAGCGAGCCACAACACTCGCTTAATCACAATGGCTCTCACTTACACTCTCACTCTCATGGTGGAGATCATGGACACACCCACGATGTTTTAGATCATCCTGGTACACAGGTGTTTCTGTTGATTCATCAAATATCAGCTAAAGCACACTCCCGCGCAGGCAAATTTTCCGAACGCGATCTACCCGATTATTCTTTGCGAAACTTCGAAGAGAGAGGTTTCACTGTAGGAATAGGCGGGTCTGTGCCATGATCATCATTACAACGGATCAACGTGTCCTCATACACTGTTGATGCTAGGCCCGTCGGTTCAGGCAAAACAGCCTTGACGTTGGCTCTATGCCAGGCATTGAGGAAAGAGATGAATATCGGTATGTTTGATATCTCTCCGTAGCAAATACACCACTCAATTCATCGACTAGCGACGGTCACAAATGATATCTTCACTCGCGAGGATCAGGAATTTTTGATCAAAAATCGTGCATTGCCTGCGTCGCGGATCCTTGCCATCGAGACGGGAGGTTGTCCTCACGCTGCCATTCGAGAGGATATCAGCGCTAACATGGGCGCTTTGGAAACTCTGCAGGCCAAATATAGCTGCCAGCTCCTATTCGTCGAGAGCGGTGGCGATAACCTTGCTGCCAACTATTCAAGAGAACTGGCAGACTATATTATCTATGTTATAGATGTCTCGGTCAGCTCTCTCCTACATTAAACGAGATCAATCATTGATTTCTTGGGTTTCAGGGCGGTGATAAGATTCCTCGAAAGGGTGGTCCAGGTATTTCTCAATCAGACCTTCTAGTGGTGAACAAGGCAAGTTCTCATCGGTGCGGATCTGGTGTCAGAGGCTCACGGTGTCAACAGATAGACCTCGCTCCCTACGTGGGAGCCTCACTTGAGGTCATGGAACGAGACTCTAAGTTGATGCGTGGTGATGGGCCTACTGTGTTCACCAGCATCAAAGAGAGAAAAGGTATTGATGACGTTGTTAGTCTTATCCTTGGTGCTTGGAAAACAGCCGGCAGTCCAGGCAAGATAGGTCCTGTTGGGGAGGGACTCTAGATACAGGCTTTGCATAGGACCGTAAATACATATCAAGGCTTTCAAGCTTCGATTCAAAACAAATGTCTGTATTATGCATCAAAATCGTCTTGATCATGTATGGGGGTTATTTCTGCAAGACATGTCTTGATCTCAAATGAGTCCGGAAGTGATCCGCCACTGCTGTACCGTCTCGGTCACCTGGAGAGCCGGCTCTGGCTCTCCTGTCATACTTCTAACTGACTTCTCTATATCACTAGATAACGTTGTAAGAAGCATACCGTATGGGAAGGCGACAGAAAACATCAACGTACATTGCGGGTCACCAAGTATGACCGAATTCATATGCAAGACGCATTCTGAGGGAAAATAGGGGACGGCCACGATGCCATAAAAGACGGATGATGGCGAGAATAACGCAAATGACCAAAATAAAACCCATGTACAGGGATATTTGCCGAGTTAGAAATGGGTCCGGGAGAAAGAGCTAGGACGATGGATTAAGAGGTTTCGTATCTGGCGTTTTATAAAATGTAGTGAGGCGAGTCAGCATGGCTGAATATACAGCCAAATGGCGGTGATCAGGAAAGACGTCGTCCGATGTGTTTGGAGTCATAGAGACTGATCTCAAGAGTACAAGGAGTACCTCGTGAGCATCGTACTCCTAGTAAAGATGCCGTCGACACTATGTCGAGTTTTCGACATACAGAAAAATCAACACAGTAAGAGCAAGTGGGTAATGATGACGCTGGGTGAGGATCGTGAATATTGTGTCCCAAGCGAATGAGGTTACGGCAGATTTTAAGTTGCGATCAATTATCATACATGCATCAACCTGGCGTCGTGTTCCGTGTCTTACCTTGATCTGTACCATAACAGCTTGCAGCTACTCGCGACACATGGAAGTTGATACAGAAGATGCAGTGCCTCACCCATTGACTATCGTCCGTATCAAGAGAAAACGTAATGAGGAGCCACTCGATGCGCTCGGTAGATATTTCGTTGACCTCTCTGAACATGCCTCAATCTGGCTATGATAGTCATAGAATCTCGAGTACGGAAGAAGAAATCGCGTGGGATTGGTGTGTTTAAGTTCGCTCAGACGGTTGAGAAAGGTGCTTGGGAGGATGAGCGGCAAGCAAAACAAATTCAGGTGCACAATGTCGACCAGTGACGCCGTGCGTGGTCGTCACTGAAATTCTGCTATGTTTAGGATCAAGTATCCCGACTCACTCGTGAAGCTGCCGCTCTACCTGGTTCCCAACCATCTGCTGAAACTCAGTATATAACTCCGCCCAACACGAGGCCTAAAGACGAAGCACGGCATTACACCGTTTTGAGCCTTGATGACTATGATCATCAAAACTCGGAGAGCTTCGAAGTTTCGCTTCCTGTTGCCCCGTATGTGTTATATCAAAGCATTTTCTTGAGTCAAACTGAAACATTACTGTGCAGACCGAAGGTCCTGTCCGCGAAAGATCTTCCTCTGAAAAGGTCACAAACGGACTTCAAGATGTTTGATGCTGTCTTGATGACAGATAAACCACCATTATCTCCTATGGACTCTGAGATGGAAAAATTTCTGCCGATGCTCAATGATTATCTCCAATGTACGTTATCGTAGTTTCCAAACTTTTTTGTTACTTACAATTCCTAGTGCACGAGGTGAAATTAGATCCACCTCCTACCGAGCACAAGAGCGCTTCTCCCAGTCAAGATACGCAGACTAATGATGATTATGTATGGGATGTATTTTACCACAGACCGGCTACTCTCAGTGAATGGAATGAAGCTGCGAACGTTGCAACTTTGTATTCAGCGTCTCATTTCATCTTTCGTTGGCCACTAATTTAGTTCAGATCGGGTCTTCCTACCTCAATTACCAATTTTTATGAGTCTACCTCAGAGTCAGAAGAAGAAGACGAAGCTGATGAAGATTCTAACGGTTTGTGTTTCGTCACTCCACCACAGACAATGTTTCATAATTCCATCCAGCTGAAGAGTATTACAAAAATGACTACCCTGAAGACGAAGATGATACATCGTCTGGGAGCGGTGAGACTCTATCTATAATTCATTTCGTAGCCGGTACTCAAGTTCATTATGCAGACGGATTTCATGAGCATTCAGATTTTGACGATATGAATTATGATGAATAAAGTAGTTAGTTACAGACGAGTGCTGACACACTCTTAGACATAGACTCTTGATGGTAACATATGTAAAATAAATCAATGGAGCATGCAATATAAGTACAAGGACGAGCACCTTACTTTGTTTTAAGCATTTCCTTTGTCAAAATGAGGACCATGGTACCTAATACTTTACACTGAAGAACATATAGAACTAGAAGCTCGTTGTACTCGTTTTTCCTGTGCCCTTTCTTCCAAACCAGCCTTCATGCTTTGTTCAGATTTGCATCTTAAATCGGAAAAACACTCACAATAAATGTCTTGGTCGAGCGTTTACGTTTCCCGCCGAGGGTCAAACAACCCAGGAGGAATAACACGGCAAACATAGCCAGTGCCACAGCCAGCATCAAACCTGCACCGAGGAAACCTGCGCCAACCGGATTTAGTGTGGGACGGTTTTCTGCAACGGCAAGCCTAAGAGCACCACACCCCCTATCCTGGGTGTTGGCACACACGGAGCACCACTTGTTAATCGATTCGATCTGAGTAGGCTGATAGGTCCTGTCAAAAGGAGTAAAACATGCAGCTGGAGTCTAACCAACCTGAAGCCGACTCGTGAACTCGCTGACGAGGACATCCGACGTGGAGCCTAAGATGTGATAGGTCGTGAAGTTAGTCTCGGTACCATTCATAAACTTGAAACGGAGGGTAGGTTCTCCTGATGGGGGCTGGCGAACTTCGAGCGCGAGCGCTGCTGCGTAGTTGACTGTGCAGTTACAGAACTTGTTGGCGTAGTCGTGTTGAGATAGGCCAATCTACCCACCAATAGCAGCCAATTGGGGGGAAGCTTCTGTAGCCTTGGTCATGTTGAAGAGCGAAAGGAACGGCTTATAAGAGATGGCAAGATAAACAAATTTGACTGGGTCTGTGTCACTGAGAATGCTATTGAAGCCATCGATAATCGACGGGAGGACTGTCTGCCCAGCAACTGACAGGAAGTGAGGCCTAACGAGGAAGAATATGGAGGTCATGTTTTGATACACGTACTGTTGCCTATACCGCCTAGTTGAGGATCGCTGAAGACATTGTACTCGTGCCAGTCAGCCAAATAGTGTGCAATCTGGAGAGACTCCGGAGGCAAGGCTTTGGCGAAGCTTGAGTTATGGATGGATTGAACGTTCATGAAATCGTAGATCTAGCGTTAAGCCGTCAGCTGAGGTTATGCGCATTCGTCAGGGTCTCTCACGTTCCACTGCAAGACTTTTGATGAATGTAAGTAAACGAGTTGTGCACAAACAAACCATATTTTGGAGGTCTACTGGGCGCCCATCCAGATGTGGAGAAAGCGAGTCGAGGAAATCCTTGTATTCGGCAGCCTTCTCCTGGAATTCATTGGAGTTATAGAAGGCAGACGTCGATTCGTCAAATGTCTGTAGGTCGCATGTGTTTAATAAAACGGACCCTGCTTCGCTCTGCTTACATGGCATGATGTCCAACCTTCGAGCGAAATGTCGTTTGTTGGTTCAACAGATTCGACTACGATGATGCATCATATAGATCTTTTCATTTATTCGAGCATATCCCCAGAGACTTACTAGGAAGGTACTATGCACAAAGAGGGAGTGAGACATTTATCAAAAAATCAAAATAAGCAGGTATCATACTTGATATCCATTCAAAGGTGCTTCAATGGTCGTCCCGTTCGCAAGCGTCGTCGTGAAGTTCGAGTTAGCAGGAATTAAACCTTGTATGAAAGATTGTGCTGAGTTAACGATGACCCCAGCTTCACCCCCTGCATCTGCGCGAACACGGAACTGAGCATCATTGACAAGAGTGCTATTCATTCCATTGATGTACGAAGATGACGAGGTGTTGAGATACACCTGCCGAAGCATTTGTCCCAGCTGGTATTCCTGTTGCTATGTAGCATCAAAAACTTTGAGCTGAACGTCCATATATTCCGGAGATTGAGATTACATTGCCAAGGGGCGTAAGGGCCGTGTTCGACGGCGTGTATGTGGTTGGGTCCTGGTAGAAACCTACGGTCAAGGTAATTGATTATCTGATAAAGAGTGACAAAAGCCTAGGATGCAAACCTTGGCGATCACCATGTCGGATGAGGAGCACGACACCCAATACTTTACTATCAGCTTCCATTGCACAGGCGAAAGAAGGGTACTAGGGTGGATGTATGTAGAAGTCCTTTATCTTATAGAAGATACTATCAATCGCACGGAATGTCATTCCCACGAGATGTCATTCACACGAAATGTCATTCACGTAAGATTGTTCTTTATCTAGGTCGACCGATTCACGCGCACGCGCGGTCAGGAGTCTCCTAATTTGTATATTATCTCCAAGATAAAAGCAGGTTGCAAGGGATCATTTCGTCTTGTTATGTGTCGAGTAATATTGTCAACATCACAAGGAACCTCCAACCGCTGCCATTGTCTGGAAACAATGTGAGTGGAATTTGCAGGAGTATCAAGATAACATCAAGATAACGGGAGAATGACGTCGATCCCAAGAGAAAAATGACAAAGAAAACTCACGAATGGCGACGCTGTAGGCTGGTCGAGAATGGCCAACTCCTCCGAGGTGAACGGAAGCCGTGGGATGAGGAAAACGCGAAGGGGTATAAGCAGCATGATGATGACAGGGAATCCAATAGCAGCTGGCGAAATGGATGTCAGTGAGGGATTTTATTGTGCGAGATCCCCAACCTATTGTCTGTGTAATAGCAAATGTGACACCAAAGCCGACAAGCTGCACTACGATGAACAGAAGGATTCGTGACTTGCGTACTTTTCTAAGAGGCTCATCTTCAGGGGTAAGATTCCTGTCACGAAGGAAATAGAGCATTTTCTGAGTGATTCCATTACCGCGTAGGGCATCTGCACCCATGTACCAGCTGACAAGCAACGTGTAAGCTATACCTGCACATCTATCGACAAACATGTGACTCACAACAGACCAGCCAATACACCTTAGCAGTCAAGTATCAGAAAAATAGATGCTTAGTAATTATCGGCCCACCTCGAGGAATCAGATGCAAAACATGCAGGAATGGTTCCGTCAGCAAAACCATACATAGAGAACCCTGCGCAAGATTAGATACACGTTGCTCTACGACTGAGATGGGGACTTCTGATATCATTTTGTCCAACGAGGACAATTCTGTCGCACGCGTTCTATCGTCGGTAGGTGGGAATGGAGTCTGAGCGCGAGATCCGACGATCGTGGCGTCTTCTTCAACGTCCCTTTTATTAGGCGAGTGGCTCAGCACGAGAAGGGATGTGGTGTGTATAGGCGCCTGAGGTATAAGGCCATTAGGGGCAGGCAATCCAAGTAGGCCTGAGAGGAACGTTGTTATTCCAAGCAAAAAAAAATCCCAATGGAAACCGGGTGGTTTTCGAAGGGGGAAATCGGAACTTTGGGCCATCAAAGACTGGATGGAGAGAGTTAAAAACAGGTTTGCGATTATGAAAAGCCCTCACTAACGGAGACATTGTGATCAAAAAAGAAGAGGATCCATAGAACGACACCAAAAGGCAAAGCGATGCCCACCCATCTACCATCTAGTTGCCAGAATCTTACAAGCCACTCGCGGCCGCCGGCGGGCTGGAAGGCTGGGCCAATGGGTAACGTATCAGGGTTGACAGCATTAAATCTACCCCAGTACGCCATGGCCGATGATACAATCAAAGACATGGGCATACCGTAGTCCGCAAGGAAACGCCGAACATGTCGGTGGAAAAATGTCTTTTGAGACAGAGATCGAAAAAGAAATGATGTTACAAGCATCAGGAGTGCGAGAATAATTCCCACAAGGCCACCAGGGACATTGGGTGGGTCGGTTGATTGGAGTTGCCGCGTTGTAACTTGGATGCCATACTGCAAATAAACCCATGACACATAAAATCCGAACGTATCACACGAAAAAAGAGTCACGTATTTGAGGAAGTTACACCCTATCACCAAATTGAGACATGGATCATAGCATGTAGTAGAAATGGCATACAGTTAAGGACTGCAGTAATCCAATGAATGATGGCAGCCCAGAGATAGACCCAGCCTATGAAATGCAGGTAGTTCGGAGAGTCATTTCGACCCTCCAGAATGTTGAAAATTGTCTTGTTGAATACGGTAATAGGACCTTTGTACCAACTAGTATTAATCAGGGATCCTGTCTACATACACAGGCGGCCTTACCAGTAACGCCTGCAATCGTAAGGGGCTGTGCTCCAAAGACCGAAAACATGAACGCAGCCATGAAAGACGACAACAAAACCTCGGAAACACCGTACTGGGCAGTCGTTTCTATCAAATCCAAAGAGAAGGCGATTCCTGGAAGTACGCTGTACGTCATATGTTTGAAAAGAAAACGTTAAAACGTTAAACAATCTGAAATGGAACTTACTTTGCGAAGAAGATGAGGGCGGTGGCTGGTACAACTCGGTAGTTCCATGCATCCTTCCAGTCACTGATGTACCACGGCGCACGGGCACGAATGTCTAAGATGATACCTGAACCAAGTGACCTAAACCAAACGAAAACTTTGCGAAGCCAGGATGATTCGTTGGGGGGTTTTCCAAGGAAAGGCATGTCTAAGGGAGTCATGAAACTCGAGAGACGAAATTTGATCAGATGGGGAAGAAGACAGAAACCAACATATCGGTAGTGTTAATATAAATAAGTTTCATTGGGGGTAGAATCCACGGTTTATCCACTAAAAAGTTGTGATCGTCCGGCAAGTCGGCCGAGTTTCGAAGTTCTTCTCTGTCACAGACTCACATAAGCAGCTTCCTCCACACCCTTCATCGAAGTAAGAACGTTTGGACTCTGAGTTCTATGAAGGATGTATACGAAACAGGTGCAAGATTCTGCCTATAACTTTTTGTGAACCCAAAGGACCCCGAGAACCCTTTGAACCCCATGTCACAATAATTTGACAAAACAGTTCGGTACTCACCTCGGCTGTACATAACACTATTGTCGTAATCAACCTTTGAGGCTATGTATAATGGGCCTCAACATGTCGGCACGATTTTCATGCGTTGTAGTACCAAGTCATGCGGTCTTGGGTTAAAGCTTCCGATTAGACTTGTACGCCCTCCGTATGAATACATCTTGAATACAACCTTCTGAACAACTGACATTGTTCATTTACAACTTGTATCAGCTATTACTTCTGTTTCACTCGAGGATCCACATGCTGTTATGCACACAGCCGACCCTTTCCAATACTCCAAGCCATCCCATCTCAAATCCTTTTGTTATTACAAAAGTCCAAGCTACTGACACTCCACCAAGCTAAGTAATTTCAATACAACCACTGCTGCCGTACGCAGCATCACAAATGATGTCTGAACAGATGAAGACTTTCAACAGCTTGATGATCGCACCTAGATTGTCTATCATAATTAGTATTGTCAGGCATGATCGAGTTGAGGAACTTCACGGTACCCAGCCGCACGAGCCACCAACTTCGGGTCAATTCCAAAAGGGCATCCGCAGCCAGCGTCTGACAGGTGCAGGAGAGAGACGGCAGGCAGCTTCACAGGGTGGAGGTTGCTACGTTGCCACTGTTATGAAGCACAATGGCATAACCAATCGAGCCTGTGCAATGCCAAGAGCAAGGGCACGATCGTCAAAATTGTCCCAAAATCCACTGCAAAAGCTTGTTGAGTAAACAGCATAAATTATCCTTTGAACAATATAGAGCACCACAACTTGTCTGCTGGTGAGCTCAATGTCACCTAGTGTGACATTGGGTTCATGGGGTTCATGGGGTTCACAAGTTGATTCTACCCAAGATTCTGTTTAGCCTGAGAAGACTGTCGAACCCTCCCAAAACCTGGGACGTGGATTATGATAGCATCGACCCTGTCTTCCGAGTCGCAGTAGCATTTCCCATTCTAGCCTAAGTGACCTCACTGGTCCGGCAGAAGAGCTCCATGCAGGCCAATGCCGATCCCGGACGTGAATACTGCAATATATCTCCATAAGTAGATCCAGCGAGAAGGCCTAGTGGTCAACTAGTAGTCCTAACAAAGTCCTAAGTATTCTACCACGATCCGAGGACTTCTAGTGACACAAGCGCCTGGCAATAAGTGGTTGCACAACGATTGCGGAGAGAGCAACAATATAGTTTCAGAATTGGGTTTCCTGCGTGATTCCTTCTGCATGCCTTCTACATACGAAGGAAGAGGACTCCAGCCAGGTAGCCTGCCTGAAGGCATACGGAGTCCCTTTCCATGTACAGTAGGTTGTAAATCATGATCGACCATTCGTTCACCGAAGTTTGACCCTGGGCAGGGGCTTCAATTCCACAAAGAAGTGGAAACGAAAATATTGAATGGAGGGAGGGTTTTCAATCCACGGTCCAATCCCCTGGTTGTTTGCAGCTGAGTTTGTGTCAGATTTACCAATATATCAGATGAAGGCATGAGGTGCCCACCAACGTGTCTCCTCGGCTAGACTTCATTAAAAAGTACAACAGCGCGCGTTATCGTGCAACTCACAGAAAAAGCAACAATGGTACAGAAAGACTCGGTTGTGACCTGAATTCGAAACCTCCAGTCGTGAAATACTGAAGCAAAGACTCTAAGATAAGTGAAGCTGATAGGGCCGAAGCCAATTGATAATTAATACTGAGGGAGTCATAATGCACAAATGGCATGACTCCACACCCCAGAACGTGCCATGAAACAAAATTCACCAGTGCGCACGTCATCACTTTGAACGCAACCAGCTAGGCCATGGGAAGGAGTTGAGGGTGCGCTCTTGCAGCGTTGACGTGGGAAGATTCTTGTTGCAGTTGAACCAAATTTAACGACTAGGGGCTACATAGCGGATGCTTTCAGAATCTTCACTGCGGGAGAGTGCTGCGAAAAAATCTACAATTTCCATCCCCCAGATTCAACCCTAAATTCTAGGAGAGTGACTGTGTCAGGCAGAGTGTATGAGAACATAAGAGCAAACGGAGGGGGGAAAATAGGGGCTGGTGTGTCTTTCGAAGAAACGGAAAATCTCAACTCTGGAGCGATGTGGTGGAACCTTAATGAGAGCTCTGCAGACTCACCATACCTATTAGGTATCCTAATAGCATCTCTCAAAAATGGAATAAATTCGCCGCTCACCCTTGAAATACGATCAAGATCTGTAGTGGACATGTTAACAAAGAATCTGTCAGAAGTGGAGGATAACGGCTTTTATGGAATGAAGGATGCAGGTCTGCTAAAAGTGGTGATCAGTAGGCTGAGGATGCACAACTCAAAAATCTTCATCAGGGACACCTCAATCGACCCACCGACTCTGCATGACAAACGGGCTAGGCTTCAAGCAAATGAAGCCTCAGCTAATGAGCACTTCATGATACTCCCCCCTATACCCGCGGAGCTCCACCTTTCAGGAGCTAAGCTCACTAAGATGACCCAGGCGCTGGCCTACGGCATGATAAGGAGTCTTACCAAAGTTCCGGTCAGACCGAGAACGCAAAAAGTGATTGACAGTATCATTGACTACGCCACATCACCCAAAGGAAATAGCCTAACGGAAGCCCAGATATGGAAGGGGCTGAGATGCAAAGACTTCTCCAGACAGACACGAGCTTTCTTATGGAAGATAACCCACGATGCCTATAAAGTTGGCTCCTATTGGTGCCGCCCCACAATGTCACAAGAACTACAAGACAGAGCAATGTGTAAGCACAACGGGCAAATAGACTCGATGGAACACATCCTTCTGGAATGCACGAGCCCAGGGCAGGCGATTATATGGAATCTTGCAAGCAGATTGTGGGGAAGAAGAACCGGTGACCCCATCCCAGCCCAGTCAATTGCCGCTATCCTGTCCAGCACATTTGAGACAGCGACCTCAAAAAAGGAGAACTCCTCGAAAGGTCTCTCCCATCTAAGAAGGATCATTGTTATCAAAGCGGCGTACCTGATATGGGTGCTGATGTCAGGTCCCGCTGACGACAGGGGCTCAGCTACACTGGCGAGTCCTTACTAGGCGAGCTCGGGAGGCTAAGTATGGGTCCGGGGCTTCGCGGAAGCTCTGGGTACAGCTACGAGTGGTCTGGGGGAAGTCCGGATGCTCCGGGGTACGAGTAGTGCCGTGCGCAAAGTAGAAGGTGCTCCGGGTAAGGGAGCACGGGAGCAGGGGGTTGGGTAGGGGCATAACAAAGGGGGAGGTGGGTAGCGAAGGGGAGTGGTACGGATCGGGGTGGGAGTAGGTTTGGAACGGGGGGAGTAGGTATGGAGTGGGCGGGGTGGGTTGGTTGGGAGACCGGGGTGAAGAGAGAAAGAGATGCGGACGATAGGTAAAGAAACGGAGAGGAGAAACGAAGAGGAGAAATGAGTCACAGAACGGAACCAGGCACGGAGACGGGAGACGAGAGATGAGAGATGAGAGGCAAGAGACGAGAGAGAGAGAGACAAGAGAATAGATTGAAATTGAGATAGAGGCAGAGGCAGAGACAGAGACACAGAAATACGGAGAACTACGGTTAATATCAAGACTACTTGACTCGTATGCTATCCTATGGTTTATGTACTA